>VYXC01009646.1:0-18276 GCA_013397175.1 Platysteira castanea
TTCAGGTGCTAAAAATATTATCAGGAAATTCTTTTCAGGAATGCCGTGTTTTAGGTTACGCTCCAGGCTCAAGGGCTTCTTTGTCTTTACTGGAGCAAAAAAACCCGAAGCAAAACAAACACACCCACCCTACATTTATTATCGGGAAATGGTTTTGCTGGGAGGGGCTGAGCTCCCAGGAAAGTCAAGGGCTTCTCCCAGAGAAGCCCCACTAAAACACCGATGGTTCTGATTAATTATCAACTCATGATGGGTGCTGCCTGCACCACCATGGGCAGATGCAGGGGTGAGGGATCCTGCTGGTTGGGGGGGCTCAGGATCCTCTCTCACCTCCTGGTACCCAACTTGTCCCATGGCAGGAGCATCTGAGGTGCCAGAGGTGATGTGAGGGAGAACCTTGACCAGCCCCAGGAAACTGTGGTGGCCCATTGCCTGCCCCTGGTGCTGGGACAGTGTGGGAATCTATTCCCAGCTCCAGAGGTTTTCTGTGTTATTCCAAACCCTCGCTGCATAAATATCCTGTGCTGTCAGGATTGTGGGGTACATCCAAAAAGGGGCCAAGGAACGAATTATGTAGAGTGAACAACAGCAGGACCAGGTGAGGACAAGCCATGGACAATACCATGGAAAGTCTACCTCACCTGGGATCCCCTCTCTGCCATCAGCATGAGGGTGCTCCCAAAATCCTCACCCCTGCAGTGCTGGCGTGGGGAGCCTCATGTTTCTGTAGCAGGGAACACAAAGACATGGGGTGAAAGACAGAGGGTTAAAGTGGGAAGCAGGGATGCAGCAGCCAGGGGCATGCTGTGGGGGCTCTGGAGCAGCACAGCACCCCCAAGCCCCCGGCAGCTCCAACACCTGCTCCCCCTCACAGTGGTCCCAGAGCTGGACCCCAAGATCAGCCTGACTCCTGGGATGCCAGTGCACCTCAGTCGGCACCAGTGGTCCAGGACCTCATGTCCCCCAGGCAGGCAACCCTGTCTGAGCCCTGCTGCCGATCCCAGAGAAGTGACCCTATCACTTTAAAAATTTCTTGGAAGAAGATGTTAAAAGAAAAAGAGAAAAAAAAAAAAAAAAAAAGGAACTGAAATCCAAAATAAATAAGCAGCCACATCCGGATTTCTCCCCTAGGACGCTAATAAAGGTTTTATGGGTTTGATATGAATTACCCTCCCTGGCCATTCATCGCTGATTTTCTGGAAGGCATTAGGCTGCACGCCCTGGTCGTGGCCCCGGCCTCGGGGGACGCCGCGGTGGGATGCAGCGGGGGCACTGCCATCCTCCCCACACAGCCCATCCGTGGCTCTGGGATGCCAGCCGAGACCCATCTTTCGGGGTGTGACTGCGGGGCCATCTCCTGGCCGTCGCCATCTACCACCCTACACCAGTCAGAGCGAGCCCAGTGCTCCCAAAAGTCCCATCTCCTCGCCCTGCCCTGCCCTGCCATGCCAGGCCTGCCACAAGCTCAGCTTTCAAGGAAAACAGGGCTATTGTGGCACCAACCTGCCCCTCTGCCAGGACCAACCCCACAGGGCCATCCTGGGCTTCTCCTGGTGGGTTTTACCTCGAGAGAGGAGAAGGGAGGATTTCTTCTAGGCAGGCTTTGCACAGGAAAGCATCACCATATTCCCCCCATGCTGTCCAGCCCAGCTCCCCGGGACATGAAATTGGAAGCAGTAAATGGAGCAAGGAGAACAGCTGTGGGCCCCAGCTGCAGACATTTCCTCTGGGCCTGGAGCTGGAGCCAGTGCAAAGCTGGGCTCTGTGCTGAGAATGCTGGGGGGAGTGTGGGGGAAAGCAGCCCTTTCTCCACACCATCTGGCCAAGCTCTGTCCTCCTCCACCCACTCCATCTCCAGGAACAGATGCCCCTTTCTGCCACCACCTTTATGATGTCCAGCTCTTTGCTGGCCACCAAAACGGGGCCAGGACCTGCCACAGCCATCCCCGTGGGAAGTTCTGGTGAGGCTGTTGGGCTGTCGAGGGGATGCTGCAGGTCCCAGGGCTATCCTGGATTCCCATCCCAGCTTCCCTGGCACCCACAACTGGAGATGCAAAGAACCACATCGTAGGGCCCAGAGTTCTTAGCCCTGGTGCTCCCTCCTGCACTCCACAGACACCTAGCAAGGAGGCTGAGAAGCCCAGTGGGCACCAGGCCTGCTACAGGACCAGCTCTCCACTGCAAAGTTGTGCCAGAGGGAGAGGGAGATGCCACCTCCAGAAGCAAGAGATGGGGGCAGAGATCCTTCTGCTGCCCCTGAGCCTGTATCAATACCCCTGTATGAATGACCCCTTCCTCTGAGCCCCAAACCTGGCATCACAGCTTCAGGGCTGCCCCAAATCCACAGGCACTCACCTCCTGGTTCCCCCTGGCTACCACCCACAGCCCCATGGTGGATCCCAGTACCTCCCAGAGAAAGCAGCCCTGGAAAACCACTGGGAAAGAGCACAAAACCCTACCCAACCCCCCACCCCAGTCAGACCCCGTGCTTGGGGGACGGGACATGTGGAAGGGGCCTGGGGAGCTGTTAATGATCCAGAGCGCATTCAGCACGGATGCTTTCAGGCAGAGGGGACTGCAGGTCAGCACATGGTTTGGATTTGGCTCTCCCCTCCCTTCCAGCTAATTGGGCCAAGCCCAGAGAGCATTCCCTGCGGATGCCAAACACGTGTGTGGCACAAGCATCACCTCCTGTGGGGGAGAGCTGGTCCTGGAAGCTCCCTCCCCAGGGTGGGAGAGGCAGCCAGGTAGCCCAGGGAGGTGTGTGAGTGTTTGAGGGGAGCTGAGGTTTAACGAAAGGGTTTGAACTCGTTATCTGGCCCAGGCTCAAAGAATGCAGCAACACAGATCACGCGCAGAGATGTGGGTGGTGGGAAGGGGCTGGAGGGCAGCCAGGAGGATGGAGGTTGCTGCAACACCCAGCTCCTGCTCCCCTAAACCCCCAGCAACGCCTGCCTTGGCTCTCCAGAGCCTTGGGAACAGGGGGCACCTCTTCCCCTCTCCCATCCTTTCACCTCCTCCTGCCACCCTGGGACCCTTCTGAACCACATGGCATCTGGTGGCCACGTGTCCTCTGAGCTATGGTGACAGGGATGTTGCTGGGTTGCAGTTTTGTCCCCTCCCTGCTACCAGGGGAGTCCCAAATGAGCAGAAGGACATTTGAGGGGTTCCAGGTGCTGTTCCCCTGGAAGCTCAGGGCTGTTTGGTGATGCTGGGTGAACACGGTGCCACGGGGACACAGAAAAGGAGCTGTGGCTCTGCCAGCGACTGCTGACACCAGCACAGATGGAGATGTGCAGCACACAAATCCTCGTCCCTGGGGGAATCCCTGGCCCGAGGCTCTTGCCCAGCTCTGCAAAGCCAAGGTTTTGAAATGCTGAGGGTGCTGCTGGCTCTGGAGGGATGGGGATGCTATCAGGGAGTGCCCCAGCAACCCCATAGCACCAGGGGTCACCCTACCAGCCCAGCTGCCACCCTGTCACTCCCCACACCAGCCCCTGGCCTCACCACACATCTCAGGGCAGGACAGGGACACAGCTCTTCACCCAAGGATATCCCTGGCTTCTGGGGCAGTCCCAGTGCAGGGAACAGTGCCAAAACCAGGACACGAGGCTGAAACCAGAGCCTAGTGAGGTCCTACCCCTGGCTGAGGGCTCCTGCAGCAGGCAGCTGGGTTAATGCAAGTGAAAGCCAACCCACCACCAGTTTTAATGAAGACTTCAAACCTGTTGTGAAGCCACATCTGCAAGTCCAGCATCACACAGGGCTGGGGCTGGCCGTGAGCACCTCCAGCACTCCAGCAGAGCATCAGAAAGCAACACCAGCTTTCCCAACCCAGCTGAGAGCTCCTCAGATGTTCTGCCGCTTTGATTATTTGACAGACCATGTTTTTTAAATTATTCTTGTATAAATATTTACGCGTTTTTTACAAGAACCATGCTTCGAGCACCAGGCCGTGGCAGATGAAGGGCCAGAGGGGAGGGGGCTGGAGGCTGGGTTGCTCCATCCCGGTCCTGCAGGTCAGCTGGGGGTTGAGCAGGGGTGCAGGGCAGCGCTGGGGCCCCGGGGCCGTGCGTGCTGGGTGCTGACAGCACACACACCCCCGATTCCCCCAGCCAAAGGGGGCTGTGCCCTTCCCCGCACTCCCCCAGCTCCCCAGGGAACAGAGCCCAGCCAAGCAGGGGACGGGGCAGAGGCCAAGCTGCCTGCGAGGGGAACACACGGCCGGCTGCTGCTGGGAGCAGCCCCACTCGCCTTCCTGGCCCCGTCCCTGCTTCAGGTCCAAAAGCTGCTGACACCCTGAGCCAGGAAAGCCTGCAGGGTGGAGATCACTTCTCCAGTCCCTGCTCCCACCTCGGCACTGCACCCCAAACCAGCCCTTGCACCTTGGAGCAGCTCGGGGAGAAAGCAAGAAGTGCTGGGAACACCCTGAGGGGGTTCCAGGGGAGAAGGGGAAGGGGTGGGAGAGCTCTGGGGACCCCATCTCCATCCCCAAAGCCCCCAGTCTGCAGGGATAGTGCCTGCAGCAAAGTCTGCTGCTGGATTTCCCGGTGGGGACCCTCTCTGCAGGCCCCGTCCTGCTCCCCAGGATTGTTGCTGTGGATTTTGGGAAGGAGAAGGGTGAGCTCCCCCCCTTCCCCCATCCACAGATGGGATCCACAACCCAGCCTCGAGTTTTCCACCGAGCTCAGCAGAAATTCACCCAGAAGGTCAGTGACCAGAGAAAGGGATGATCCATCATTAAATAAATTGTTTTCATTTCCCAGGATAAAGGGGAGGAAAAGGGGAGGAGGGGAGGTGTTGTTGGATCAGGACTGGAAAATAAAAGAGCACAAGGCAGGAAAACCACCCCCTGTACTCCCTGCAGAGAGCAGCCCCAGCTCCTTCCCTGCGCCCTCACAAGAGTTTTACAGCCAAAGCTCTTAATGTGATTATAATAATTATTTCTTTCCTAGCAATTTCCCCCCCCCGCCGCTTGTTGCTTTTTTTTTTTTTTTTTTTATTAACAGCCNTTTTTTGAATAAACAGCCTATTTTGAAATGTTGCTGGGGGAAGCCAAGACTCCAGCTGAGCCCTGGCCTGGAGGAAGGAGCAGGGGCAGGGGGAGCGTGCGAATGTGTGTGGGTGCATGCAGGCCAGCATGTGTGTGCAGGAGCGTGGGCACCCACGGGGACACCCCCCTGCCCCCGTGCAAGCACACCCAGGGCTTTGAAAACCTGGCTGTGCCCCAGGGATGGACAGACAGAGGATTCTCCTCCCTCCCTCTCAGTCTGGGTGCCCCCTTGAACCCCTCATCTCGCACCCCTCATCTCCCACCCCTCTGTGTGGTCCCCCCAAGCCGCAGGGCCGAGCTTTGAAATCTGTTGAAAAGAAACCCTTTTTGCCAAAATAAACAGCCTGTCATGTTAAATTACTCTCTCTTCCTCTCTACCTTCCCTGCCTTAGTCCCCCCCTCCCCATCCCAGCCTGTGTCACTCTGGGGGCTCCTGGGGTGCTGGGGCAGAGCATAACCTCCCCCCTGCATCCCAGTGCCCCTGTGCCCCTCCATCTCCTCAACCCCCCAGCTCAGCACCCCAATATCTCTCTGCTGGGTGATGATGGCATCGTGCAGGGCCTGGGGTGCAGCACTCACGCTGCACAGCCTTACAGAGAGGCAAGCTGGGTGAGGGACACTGATGAGGGCTCACAGCAGCTCCTCGCCCACCTCTGCTGTGCCAAGCACTCCCATGCCCCCAGGTTTTTTCCTTTCCTCTGCTTTTAGGTATTTACCCTTTATTTTGGGGCTGGTTTCTTTCTCCTGTTTCTAACAGAGCAAAAATTCGTGGAACTCTAAAATGCCGAGATGGAAACAGGGATTAGCTCATTCAGGCCAGACCCTCTGCCAGCACCAGGGCACTCCCCACCAGCCTCCAGTGACTTGTCCACACAATCTGCACTCCAGCCATGTCTTCCATAGCCTAAATGACTGTCTCACTAGGAATATTTCCTGCTGTCTTTGTGCCAGTGGAAGTGTGCTCAGCTTGGGCTGATTGTGGGGTTGAGTGCCCAGGTGCTGCCCCAAATGCCCAGCCATGCAGTGTGCTCATCCCATGCAGCATGGCCCCAGTCAGGGCACAGCCACCCACCCGTGTGGGATGGAGCTTCTGCCCCCCACCACCTGATCTACACCATTCCCTCCCCACGCCAGCTCTGCTCCCTCCTCCTCAGAGCATTTCTCAGCGTCTGGCAGCACCTCCAGCTGTTCCCACCTCTTCTGGCTGGCCAGTTTTGTCACCAGATGTGCCCCTACCCAGCATCACTCTTCCTCCTCACACTGTGCCTGCAGCAGGGTCACTCTCTGTGCTGCCTGTGCCTGGCAGCAGCCAGGAGGATGCTCCTCCAGGGCCTGCCCCTGGCCCCTTGCCTATGGGGGAGAGGAGAGAATGAGAAGGGGAGAGGAAGCGGGAGAAGAAGGGGGAAGGAGAATAGGAAATGAGAAAAAGAAAGGGTGAAGAACAGGAAGGAGGAAAAGAGGAAGAAAGGAGGAAGAAGGGAAAGGAAGAAGGAGGAAAGGGGAAAAGGGGAGGTCCCAGCCTGCAGGAAGGGGCAGAAGGCAGCATTTGCAGCACCACCCTCTTGATTGTGGCACCCAGAGGTCCGAAAAGTGCAGGTGTCAAAGGCAGGGAGGAGCCCAGGGCATCACATCACGCTGGCTCTTCCTGGCATCAGAGCTCTGGCAGGATGTCAGGGTCACACCGTGGGCTCAGCCAGCACTGTGACAAGAGGGCACAGTTCCCCCACTGCCACCAAGACACCCGGGGGGATGGCCATGCTTCCCTGCCCTGCCCAGCCTTACCATCCCATAGTACCACTCCTGGCTCTCAGTTCAGCTTCTGCATGATGCCCACATCCATCCAATCCTCCAGCATTCCTGCCAGGAGCTGACGGAAGGAATGTCCTGGCTGCTGCTCCACCAGGGACTCCATCCATGACAAAATGATGCTCCATGGGCACACAGCAACCCTGCCAGCAGTGAGCCATGCCCCACCACCCCCAGAAAAGTGGTGGCCTGCATCTCTCTGCCCTCTTTTTCCCCACATCAGGGCATGAAGCAGTAATCTGTCTTGCCTGGCTTGGGTTCAGCATTCTTCAGGATGAGCCCAGGCTGCTCTGATGGGGGTCTGTTGTTTTTGGTCCCTCTCTGGGACGCCAGCCAGCTTGTCTTCACCATGTGATGGAGAGGTGAGACCTGCACAAGCAGTCCTGGTTGAGACAGCCATTGGTGTGGGGGACCTCTGCTCACATGGGGTGAAACCTGAAGCACAGGGCTCAGGTACGGAGATGCAGAGCCCACTCTTAGGGGTTTAAATCTGGCTGAGATTCCCCAGCCCAGGGCACCCGCAGCCTCCTGGTGGTGAGAAGCCCAGCGCAGGCTTAATGACTCGAACTGCAGGCGCTCACGGATGCTCTGCAGGGGGATGTTCTGGCCCTTGGAAAGCAGAGCTCCTTCAGCCGGCTGGCAGAAGGGCAGAGGACAATGAGGGACAGACTCCTACCTGCAGGGCAGCTCCTCAGCCACGGAGAACTGAAGGAGGCACAAGGACAAACTGGAAATAATCCTGGGGAGGTGCAGAATCTGGGCTGGTTAAAAGGGTAAGTGTGAGTTAAAGGAGGTCGGAGAACCTGCCATGAGCCCCAGGGCACCCTCCCTCCCTTCCTCAGAAGTGGTCCCCACTTGCCACACGGACCCCTGGAGCCCCCTCACTTCCCCATTCCCTTCCCTGCTCTGATCAAGTGCAGAATCAGTTTGCAGGAAAGCCTGGGAGGGCTGAACCCACTGTCCTGCTGGGAGAGCCCAGCCTTCCAGCCACAACCACTGAGCTCCGGCTCCAGGCTTCAGAAACTCGGGAATTGTACCTCGGGAAGGTGACGGCATCCAGAAAGATAACCTGCCCAGAAATCCCCATTCCGGGATTTGTGGGAGATGGGGAGAAGTGAGGGCTGGCCTGAGGGCAGGACCGCAGGCAGCTCGGGATGCGCCGAACCCCAAACCGCGGCCGGGGGGCCGGGGCCGGCAGCTCCTGACAGCAGCCGGGCTGAGGGACCGCACGGACCAGCCCCGCCGCTCCTGGACCCCTCTCCACGGCGGGTTTGGGGTCGAAAGCCCCGCTTTGTGCATCCTCCCGGGTCGATCGTCCCGCAGCCCGGCAGGAATCCGCGCTCCGGGCGTAGAGAGGGGCGGCGGGGGCTGCCGCACCTGGGACCCCGGAGCCCGATGGAGCCCGAGCCTGGTGTTGACAGAGTTGCACCGGGCCTGCAGGGCTGTTCTGGGCACCGGCAAGGCAGGCTCAGGGTCGTGCAGCCCTTCCACAGCCCCGCAATACGGCCCCGCTCCAGCCTGCCCAGCTCCGTGGTTGGGCACGGGTTGGGAGCAGCCGGGCGGGGAGAACCGAGCTGGGCCGGGGCGGGAGGACAGCGGGTCGCCCTCAGCTGGCACTGGCTGCCGGAGGGTGCTGCCGGCACGCAGTCCCTGTGCCGAGAAAGGTGTGGAGAGCACGGGGTGACCCTGGCGTGACCCACCAACCGAGCCCTCGCTGTCACCCTTCTGGAGTGGCGGAAAAGGGGCCGCGGTGTGACTCAAGCCCCCGCCCTGGGTTCGCCCTGTACCTCTCCCTGGGAGTCACCCGGCTCTGGTGCTTGTAAACGCCCGGCTGTGCTTCCCTCCGCCCGCCCATGCACCCAGCCCTGCCCTGCCTGCCCACGCACCTTCGCTCCTGCTCGTAAGACAGCAGCAGAGCTGCCATGGAAGCCAACACTTCCCTCTGGCACAGCTACCTTGGGGTGATCGTGTCCCGCGAGAGGCAGCGGATGGAGCATTTCCAGCGGGCTGAGGACATCCTGCTCACGCTGCTGGAGAGCGTCCATGCCAGGGAACCCCGCTTCTTCGTGGACTACGCCAGGAACCTGGAAGCCTTTGAGTTCGCCCTCTGTGCCTCCGAGGATGCTGTCACTCTCGAGGTGCCCCTGCGCGTTGACGGCGACAGCCTGCGCGTGCTGGCGTGCCGGACCCGGGACACCCCAGCCGGGCATCCTTCCGAGCTGAACGCCTGCTATCTGGAAGTGTGCTCTCCAGGGACTGATTTGGAGGACTGGACTGATGTTGTGGATGTGATGGAACACGGAGGTGGTGCGGGATGCCTGGTTCCGGGCAAAATCCTCCAGCACCTGAAAGAGCTCCTTGTTTCAGCCATCGTGCACTGCCAACGCCTCTTCCTGCTTCAGCCAGGTGCGTACACTGGCACGGTGCTTCCCAGCCAGCCGCTGCCTCCAGTACTGCCGGGAAGCCCAGCTTCTCAGCTTGGCAGTGATCCCTATGCAAACATGCTGGGACGTATGTTCCTGGGCGTGTGGCCCACCCAAAACCAGCAGGAGCAGGTGAGCGAGCACCTTGCAGTGTGCTGGGATAGGCTTTGCCCTCAGCTGAGGAAGGGGAGATGCAAACTATTCCCTGCCATCCCATGGCATCGGAGTCATCCTCAGGCACCTTCACCTGGGGCTGGTGGCACCCTTTTTGGTGGGTTCAGGGTTCACCCAGCTGTTAGTCCCCAGGTAGGCTTTGCTCAAGGATGTGGTGTGCTTGGTTTACCGTAACCACGTTCTCCCCTCCACCTCTCAGCCTCCAAGAGCCCCCTGCTCCCTGGAAGAGGCTGTTTGGAGAAGGAGCTGGGAGTGTATCAGAGCTGGACCAGGACCCTGGGGCATGGGTCTGACCCTGTGAACACGTGGGCCCCAGCTGGCAGCAGTGTCCTCGGGAGAGACACGGTGGGAAGGGAGCCTGGGAAATGCCCATAGCAATTCCATAAACTTCTTCACGCATTTTCATCTCTCAATGGGCTTCTTGATGTAAAGCTCAACCAGGGTGAAAGGGTGATGCGAGAGCACCAGTGGGTCTGAAAGTCTCTTAACCTAAGTCCACCATCCCCTCCTTTCTCTGTGGCCAAGCCGGTGACCTTCATCTTCCTCCTCCCTCACAAAGCAATGGACCTCTCCTGATCCATTTTTCTTAGACTGAACTGCTTCTCTTGGTGCTGTTCAGCCACCCAGAAGCACAGCTCGGTTTGATTGCTCGAGACTTCCTGCTGTGCCTGATCTCGAGCCCCGTGATGTTTCTTCCTATAAAACCACCCCAGCACGGTCAGGAGAGGGATTTTAGCCTGGGAACTGCAAACAAACCAGCACTGGAAAGGGATGAGTGGAGTGGGGTGGGACGCTGCAGCACATACCTGGTTCAGCCTGCGGGACTGGCTGTGCTAACCTCCTCACTGCTGCCAAACCCTCTGCATCTAGGTGACATCAGTGCTGAAAATCTGCGAGAAGATGCCCTGGAGCTCTCCCTGCTGATCCGTGGCAGCTGGAGGACCATTCGCTTTGACATTGTTCCTGTGGTGAGGAGGCAGCAAGAGCCACTCCAGTTCCAGGGGCGGCAGAGCGACAGGGGCTTCCCTGAAGGCAGCCTCAGGAAGGCCACAGAAGAAGCTCACTTTGTCCCTGCCTCTCCCCACTGCTGGAGGTGAGAGACTCGGCTGCATGCAGAGTGAGGTGGTCCCGTGCCAGGGATCCCCCCTGGCTGGCAGCACTGCTGGGTGTGGGCAAAAAGAAGCTGGGAAAGGGCGGGGGTTGAAGTCACCCCCTCGTGATGCTCAAACCCTCTTCCCTGTCTTGGAGAGAAAAAAACTCAGCCAAGTTTCAGACAGCTCAGGGAAAGAGGGGGGAGGCAGCTGAAGGAGCCCCCTGAAATGATTCACAGGAGCTGAACCCTGATTGTGCAAGGGTGGCAGCTCTCAGATCCCTGCGTGGGCTTCAGAGACAAGCCTGGGCACCTGGCAGTGGCAGGGTGATGAGGTGCCTCCCAGGGTGGGCTGCAGGACAGAATGGGGCTGGACTGACATCCATCCTGCCTGCCAGCACAACTGCCCAGCCCCACGGAGCAGCCAGCTGGACCAGCCCATATTTATTTTGGGAACAAGGTGGTCCAGCTGGAGGCTCGGTGCCTCGTTGGGGACCAACCCAGCCTCCCTTCTGGGGCAGCCCTCCCCACTACACACAGGGGAGCACAACCCCACTTCACCCCACCCTTGTTCCTCCTGGGAAGGCAGGAGCTGCTCAGCAGTGTCCCCATCTCACTCCACACCTCTCAAGTTCTGCTCTGCCAGAGGCAAGTGCAGGAGGTCGATCCAAGGTGCTGCGTGACAGGGACCACGTGTGTGGCACGGGGGAATCCCCTCCACACCAAGTCACTGCAGGCACACTCTCCCCACCCTGCGAGGATGCAGGTCTTCATCTCCCCTCCCACCAGACCCCACTCTCTTCCTCCAGATCCTCCACTCACCTTCCCATCCTGAAGCTGCTCCGAGCAGTGGACACCCTGAAGGGCCCCCGACTGGACAGCCTTCGCCTGCTCGACCAGCTCCGTGACCAGGACTGGGGAGGGGAGGCTGGGAAGGGCGATCTCACTTTCAACCACCTGAAGGTAGGTTGGTTCTGCTGGTTGGGACCGTGGCTCTCTGGGCAAGCAGAGCCAGGCTGCTCCCCTGCAGAAGAGCCCAAACAACACGGGTGGGTTCCTGCAGTGATTTGGGGTGTACCAGCCCATGGCTGTGTCTGGAAGGGATGTGTGTGAGCGCTTTGATCCTTCTTCCTTGGACTGAACCCAGCTGGAGACACTTTGTGTGTTCAGAGCTCTGCACTGATGTGCAGGGCATCATCCCCTGGCCCAGGCTGCCTGTGTCTGCTGGGGATGGCATCCCTGTGCTGTTGTGCTGCCCCGTGCCCTGGTGTGCTGGGACGTGCCTGTACAGGGCTGAGGGTGGCGGTTCTGCTGACAAAAACCTCCTCTCCCCACCCAACCTCTTTTCAGCACTCTGGAGCCATGCCAACTGGTCATGCTGGGGATGGCACCTGGTGGCACAATCCAGGTGTGCCCTGCCTTTTGATGGCTCTCCAAGCCGAGGGTCAAGAAGGGTGCGAGGATGTTTTTTGCTTACAGAATGGCTCCAAGTAACCCAAATCCTGTGTACTTTGCTTTGTGTTGCATTCTTTGATGGTTTGGGGGCTGTGGTTGTGGGGTATTTTTTTAAGAAAAAGGGCACATGTGTGCATCTAAACATCAGAAAAGCATCATCTGCTCCAGCCCTCATGGATTCAGCCTCAGAGGTTGAGGTCACCTCATGGTGACCTGCAGGGTGTGAAGGGACGGCCTTCCTGGATGCAGGATCTTCTGTGCTCTTCTCTCCCTCCCCACAGATGGTGCTGCTGTGGAGCACAGAGCTCTTCCCCTCCCCGGAGGACTGGCAGGACCTGGAAGGCTCTGTCTACAGGCTCTTGGTGATCCTCCTCCGCTGCCTGGCCACCCAGCACCTACCCCACTTCCTGAACCCAGAGCAAAACCTCTTCCAAGGAGCGGCCCCAGACCTCGCCTCCCTCTACCGTAAAGTCGAGAGCTTTGCCTGGGACCCCCAACGCTTCCTCCGCTTCCATTTTGGCCTCCATGCCTGCAATGGCAGCTGGCAGGCAGACCCCGACACCCGAGCCCTCCTGCAGCTCCCCACCGAGGATGGATCCTACTGGGACACAGCCTACTTTGACACTCTGCTCAGCCAGGTAACCCCAACCCTCCAGCCGACCTCGTGAGGCAGCACCAGAAGCCGCCTGGGAGTTTGGGAGCCACTAGAAAATTTGGGATGCGCTGGAATTGGCCCCACCGAGCCCTCTGGCATGCTGTGGAGGCTGTGGGAGGCTGGCAGTGCTGGGGCATGGAGCTCAAGCAGAGCAGGGAGCCCTCTCCCCTCATTTCCCACCTGCTTTTAGTTTCAGGTGTACCGGATCCAGGACAGCGCACGCCGCTCCGCAGCGTCCCAGCTCCTCTCCAAGATCCGTCAAGAAATCCCTCAGCAGAGCTGAGTGGGACCCTGCTGCTGCCCCACTGGGGTGTCTGGAGACTCTGGGGGGTGCAAGGAGAGCTACAGGGCCAGGGAGCAGCATGCTGCTGGGTCATTTTATTGAGGAGAGGTGGTGAGGAGTGCCCTGGTGGAGCTGGGCACGGGGTGCTCCATCCCGTGGTACCGAATCTGGAGGGGGGTGGCTGGCATTCTGCACTGCAGGGTGGGGAAGGCTGAGGTCGTTGGTGAAGGGAGGTGCTCAGATCCTGCTCTGCCAGCTTGCTGAGGGTCGCCGTCCCCGGGGGCCAGGGGAAGGGAAAGAACTGAGGGGCCAGGCCACTGGGGTGATGGGAGAAGGGGTTTTGAGCCACGTCTCACATCTGCTGAGCACAGCCCTCTCCTCCACGTCCCCTGCTATCCCAGCTGCTTTCCACCGTGGCCTGGCTCGCTGGGCGTTGCCGTGTCTCCTGCCAGCACCCCAGGGAGGCAGTGGAGCCCCTCTGCTGCCAGCTGTCTGCAGCCAGGTGTGCAGGGCAGTGCCAGGCCACCTTTCCCCACCCCGGCAGGGCTGCTCACAGCCCGCTGCGGCGGCAGCGCTTCAGGGCATCCTGCAGGGCTCGGAGCACTCGGTCCACGTTTCCTCCGGTTGAGTTGCAGCCCATGAGGCCGATGCGCAGGACCTGGGAGGAGAAGGGTGAGCGTCCCGCTGCAAAGGCACCCAGCTCAGCGTCCGTGCCTCGGCAGCGCCGTGCGGAGTGCGGGACACGCAGCCGGGCACGAGCGGTTGTGCGCAGCTCCCTCGCTCGTATTTAACTCACACCCTTCCTATAAAGAGGTGTCACCCCGCTAATTACGTGCGTGGTTATTCAGTGAGGTGGTGATTGTGTGTGGTTACGCTGCTATGCGTTGCTCCGGGCAATGGGACGAGGCCAGCCGCACTCGCTGCCGGCAGCCGGAGAGTGGCAGAGAATACGGGGGTCGGTGCCCAGCCACGGGCAGCAGGAGGGGAGGACTCTGCCCACCTTGCCCACCGTGGGGCCCAGGCCCCCGGCGATCTCCATGCCGTGGTTGTCCATCAGAAAGGCCGTGATGTCCTTCCAGTTGTAGCCCTCCGGCACCCTGACAGTGGTGATGGTGGGAAGTCTGGCCTTCTGAGGAAGAGAGAAACTGGGTTCAGTCCCACAGTCCCTGCTGACCCCAGCACACTGCCAGGAGAGAGCATCACTGAGGGAGGAGGTTGTTCTCTGGCATCAAAAGCTGCCCAGGCACATCTCCAGCTGCACAGGGCTGTGTCCTCATGCTGCCCCTGTGGTGCTGGTGGTGGGCTTGCCCTGCACCCACCTCCTCCTTCACAAACAGCTCAAGCCCCATGTCAAGCAGCCCCTGGCACAGCCGGGTGCAGTTGGTCTGGTGTCGCTCCCAAGAGCTCTCCAGACCCTGTGGGCAGAGAGGAGAGAGAAGGTCTCTGCTGCTGGCGGGCATCTCCCGGCACCTACCGCTCCTCCAAGCCCCACGAGTGCTGCTTCCCTGCCTGGCTGGTGCCACTAACCAGCTCTGCCAGCATGGCCAGGCCTTCTCTCAAGCTGAAGAAGCTGTTGATGGGCGCCGTGTGGTGGTACCTGCAAAACTCAAGGGGCACCCAGAGGGGTTCAGCTTGGCTGCAGCACAGCAGCCCCTCGCTCGTAGTCAGGAAAACCGAGGCACAGCATCCTCCCTCCTCATCACCCAGGGCACAGAGTTGTGACCAGCAGCCAAGGTGATGGGGAGGCAGGGATTGAGCCCTGGAGGGAGGGCAGGCCCCGAGGCGGGACAAAGGCTGGGTGGGGAGTGGTTGTAGCTGTCTGGAACAAAAGAGCCTGCGCTCACCTCCGCGGCTCCTCGTCACAGCCCCAGTAGTTTGCCAACCAGCCCATGTCCAGGTAGAAGGATGGGGGCTTCGTCTTCCTCTTCAGCAGCTTCTCCCTGGTGAAACAGAGCACTGGGGAGAGGTGGGACCTTGACCCCACCAGCTCCAAGGTAGGATCGGTCTTGTGGGAGGGAGGACTCCCCTAAAGTGAGCGCAGGGATTGGCTCCAGCTCCCCGTCACTGCCCAGGGATGGGATGGGCTCTACCCCCATGGGCATACCCTGCACACAGCAGGCGGCTGGCAAAGGAGAGAGGCAGCAGCCTCCCCCAGCCCCATCACCTTCCACCCTGGTGAGGCTGGGCTGCTCTTACCTGGCTCGCTCACTGAATGAGATGGGGGCACTGCCGGGGGGTGCGTTGAGGACTTTCTGGGACCCCGAGTAGAGGACATCGATCTCTGCCCAAGAGGGAAGACACCTCCTTAGGAATCAGAGGCTCCCAGCAGGAAAATGCTGAGCCCTCCAACCCAGCCGCAAGTGGCGGGTGGGAAGCACGAGGATGGCACACACTGCAGGTGGCACCTGTGTTCAGGCTGCTTTGGGAGACCCCCTGGCACTGCTGGTGGTCCCCCAAGGAGAACTGGATCTCTGGCTGCAGCTGGGCCAGTTTCTAGTGCTGCTAGCCAAAATGCAGGCGGAGGGGCTGATCCCACTGCTCTCTCTCCCTGCCCCAGGCATGAGCCCCTTTGTTCCCTGGTTCCCTGTGGCTCTTACCCTGCTGGTCCATGAAGATGGGGGCTCCCCCAAGCGATGCCACCGCATCCACGAGCAGCAGGCAGCCGTGCCTGTGGGAGGACAGAGCTCAGCATGGTGCTCCTGCCACCTCCTCCTGCCACGCCTCTGCCTGCAGCCCTGGTCCCCACAGGGGCTGCGTGTCTCACTGGCACCGACCACTTCCAGCACAACAGAGCCAGAGAAAAGCCCAGCACTGGGTATAAACCCCCAGACCCAAATCCCCAGTGGTGGCCTTGGGGTGCCCTCAGTCCCTGCAGGTGCCCACCAAGCACTGACCGGTGGCACAGCTGGCCCAGCCCCTCCAGTGGCTGCAGCACCCCCGTGGAGGACTCGCCGTGGGTGATGAACAGCACCAAAGGTTTGTGCTGCACCAGGCCCTGCATGGCACAGAGGGAAGGTGACCACACTGGACATCAGCTTGTGCCCTCTGCTTGGTGGCCAGCACTCACCTGCTCAATGTCTTGTGGAGTGAAGTACTTGCCCGGGGGCTTCAGCAGCTCGTAGACATTGGCTCCTGGGGGGAATTTAGGCAGAGGAAAGTGAGGTTTGAGCATGCTTCCCAGTGGGCAGGCACCTGCTCCATGGGGCAGTTGGTCACACATGAACCAGGAGCAGAGCCACCTGCCAGGGTCTGGCCTCCTGCAGATTTGCCCAGTGGAAAAGCCATAAAGCACCATAAATGGAGGGACATCCCTCTTGGAGCAAACCTGGGGTGCTCTCCAGCAGAGTGCTCTCTGGCTTTGTGAGCCGTGTCACTCAGCACTGCCAGGATCAGGACAGCAGACCGGGGGCATCCTGCCATCGAGCCCCGTCCCCTCAGCCCAGCCATGCCCTCTGGCTGTTGCCAGCATACCCAGCCTCCTGGCAATTTCGGCGGCACGTTGTCCCCAGATGCCGTTGATGGCCACCAGCACAGTGTCACCTTGCTCGAGCAGGTTGAGGAGGGCGGCCTCCATGGCACAGTGGCCACTGCCGCTGACGGCCAGGGTCAGCCTGTTCCGTGTCTGGAAGGCGTACTGGATGCCTGCCTTGATCTCATCCATCACCTGCGGCAGCGGGACGCTGGCCAGCACTGCTGCTGCTCCTCTTGCCCCAGCAGAGCTGTTCCAGCCCCTCCTGAGGGTGAGGAAGAGGAGGGGAGGGAAGGAAAGCTGGGCTGGGGCAGCTCACCTGCAGCACTTCAGGGTGCATGTGGCCCAGGAGCTGCCGACCACCCGCAGCCTGGATGCGGGAGGGCACATTGCTGGGCCCTGGCCCCAGCAGCAGCCTCTGGGGCACGGCCAGGGGCCGGAGCAGCTCCTGGGGAGGGGGAACGCGGAGCAGGCTGGTGGCCATGGCACGATGTGCTGTCGCCAGGAGCTGAGCCCAGAGAAGAGGAGCAGTGGAGGCTGCCTGAGCAGCAGCCAGCATTGCAGCCGTGTATCCTGCAGTGTCCAGTGACCCCACGGACCTTGACCCAGAACTCAGTGCTTCCCCCTACCAGTCTGGACTCTACCCCTGGTTGCCTCCTCTGTCTGGTTAATGTGTCACCAGTGCTATCCTGCTGTCTTGGGCCCCTCATTTTGGGGGGTGCCCCCTTGTTAGTGCTCAGGGCATCGCTCCCCAGGTGTGCCAGCCTCTGGGACTCCCAAGCACCCAGGCAGTCCCAGTCCCCACGGCCCTCACAACACCAAGGATAATGTTTCCCAGCAGGTGGGAGTATCCCTGCTCTGAGCACCTGGATCCTGTGCCACAGGACAGTTGTGCTGCTCTGACACAGCTGCCATGGTCCTCCTGCAGCACAAAGCTCCTGTTGGACCAGGGCTCCCTGACCAGGGACCGGTCTGGCTGGGCGACAGCCTGAAGGAGGGTGGCCAGTGAAGGAGGGTGGCCAGTGAAGGAGGGTGGCCAGTGAAGGAGGGTGGCCAGTGAACTGATGTGCACCAGGGCAGAGCTACGGACTGAGACACGGACACAGCCATGGCGAGCTGTGCTCTGCAGGCTCAGCCTGGATCATGAGCATCCCAGTGTATCCTGATGATGCCACAGGCCCAGTTGGCAGCTGGATACGCTGGTACCTGCTGTGTGTACCTACAGCACGCTGCGTAGTGCCCATCCTCTGGCACATTCTCTGCCATCCCTACCCTGAAATCAAAACAAGCTGCCCGCTGCCAGCTTTAGCAGATCCATGAGTGGGTCCCTTCCCAGAGGAGCCCCTCAGTGAGCAAAGCTTTGGCTAGGGATGGCAGCATAGGGGTGAGAACTCCCAGCCGGCAGAGCTGGCACCAGTGGCCGCTGCTTAAGACATACGGGACAGATGCATGGGGCCGGCAGCAGTGCCAGGTGAGAGCACATCTGCCCAGCAGCTGGATGGCTGTCACTGAGGGGAGCTGGGGGCAGATGTGGAAAACCACAGTCAGCCTGGGCACTGCTACCCAGCCACCATCCCACCACAGTGATGACGACATATCGGGTGAAGGAGACCTCCCAGCTGCCTGTCCCCTGGGGAGATTTGGGGCATGGCTGGGGCGGGGAGGGGACTCGTGGCCTCGACGCTGCCGTGGGCCGAGGGTGGCCGTGCTGCTGGAAACAGCTGGCAGCGAAGCCATAATCCGCTTTCTGCGCCGGCCCTGAATCCCGGGCGCAGATGGGCAGGAGCGGCCGTGCCCCGGGCGGCGGGCGGGGGCTCGGCGGACGGAGGAGCGAACCCACAGCCCCGGGGCCGGGGGCACAGGAAGCC
>VYXC01009646.1:18422-34967 GCA_013397175.1 Platysteira castanea
CGGGGCAGCCCCGCCGCGCCCCAGCGGGCGCTGGCCGAGGTGGGGAGCGGGGCTGCTGCGGGGTGGCGGTGCCGCCCGTCGTGGCCCCGGCGGGGGGGAGCGGGATGCGCATCGCCGAGGGTCCGGCGGGGCCGGGGGGCTGCGGCCGGTGGGCATTTTGCGGGGCCCCCCGATGCTCAGAGTTGGAGGGGAGGGGGGGAAATGCCCCCGGGTCCCCAGCGCGGTGACCGCCGGGTGCCGCCCCGTCTTCCAGAAGGATCCAGCCGGGGATGGGGGGGGCCGGCCCGCGGACGAGGAGACGCCTCTGCCGCCCCGACCCCAGCCAGGGTGCGAAGGGGGAGGATGCCATCCCCGCAGCCCATGGCGGGGGGCACAGGAACCCCTTGTCACCCCAGAGCCAGCCCCGCTGTCCCCTCCGGGGCAGATGGCTCTGGTTCTGCAGCTGAGCCATCTTGCGTCATCATCACAATGCTTCAGAGTTAAGGACAGCAGCGTGGAGGGAGCGGTGGATGCCGCACCTGGGGCTCCTGCCGCGGGGAGCTGGCAAAGGTGCGGGGATGCTGAGGCTCTTCTTGACCCCCAAGGACGAGCAGCTGCCGGTGACCTTGTGCTGTGGAGTGGCTGGACAAGGGCCGCCATGTCACTGCGGGCTGCTGGCTGTCGGAGGGGCAGGTCCCGGGGTGCAGGGCCAGTGCAGAGCTCCACGCGTGGTCATCCAGGTTCCCAGGGAGCAGCCCTGCACCTGCCCTATTGTCTCACTCCTCCGCTTCTTTCTCCTCCTCTTCCTCCTCCTCCTCCCCCTCTTCCCTCGCCGGGCAGTGACCCCTCCCCTCGATCCTGCAGACCCCGTGTGCGCCAGTCTCCTGCCTGCCCAGGTCCCTTGCCACAGCATCAGGGCTCGGGGAGGACAAGGAACCAGCCGAGCATCTCACTTCCCACCCCACAGTCAGGCACCCTTCCACACCCCAGCACCCAGAGCAGCCCCACGCAGGTGGCCTCTGTGGCACTGGGGTGGCAGGGAGGCAGCAGACCCTCCCTGTCCCCTGGGGATGGCCAGGGGCGTGGTGGCTCTGCCATGTCGGCATGCTGCTGCTGACCTCCATTTTGTCTGGGAGGTGGCAGCTGGCGCTGGCACAGGCGCTGCCACCACCCTCCGCCTCCCTGCATGTGGCAAAAGCTGCAGCCCCTCAAGCCCTGGGTGGCGTGGGAATCTGTTGTTCATCCCCTCCCTGGCTACCCAGCGATGCTGGGCACCCACCGGAGCTCACTGCCTTTTCTGTGCAGCTTTTCCCTGCTTTGGGTCTGAGTGTCTGGAAGGGAGGATGGAGGGAGCGGGGATGGGAGGTGGGGTCACTCTGCAGCAGAGCCGGGGAGCAGAACCCCTCACCCACGTCCTTCTGTTTGCTGCCTGCAAACTGAATCTGCACGGGAATTCTCAGGGAGCTGCAGACTCTGCCCTGAAGCTGAGTCCCCCACTGGGGTGGGCAGGAGGTGAGGAGGTGCCTGTGATGGCACTGGGGAAGCAGGGGCTGGATTTCCCCCGAGCATGGAGGAAATGGTCCTTGCCCTTGTCCTGGGCTGTCCTCTGAGCTGCTTCCCTGCCTGCAGGTGCTGCTCTGGAGAAAACTGCACTGTCATGGCCCCTCGTGCTGTGTGGGGCGGGAGGTGGGTGAGGAGCTCGGCTGGCAGGCACTGATGGTGCCAGGTCATCCGGCAGCATGTTCCCTGCCGCCCTAGAGGCAGGACGGAGCCCCGTGGTCCCAGTCAGGGCTGCGGGGCCCCAACAAAGGGTGCAGGGGAAGGGCTCGCCACAACAAAGCCTGGCAGCTGCTGAGAACACTCTGGTGCAGCCAGACGGGGCGTCCACCCTCGCCGCTGAGGTGACGTGGGGTTGGGTGCGTGCAGACAAAGGGAAACTCACCTTGGATTTCCCTGGGCATGGGCAGCTCGTCATCTGCTGGAGCTGGGGGACCGGCAGCATGGCACGCTCCTTAGCATCCCTCGGGGAAGAGCTTGCTTGTTGGTGGCACTTGGGGACAATGCTCGCTGTCCCACTGGTCACCTCTCAGCAGGAGGTGCTGCCTGTTGGTAGCCCTCGGATTTAAGAGTGGTTTCATTAGCTAATCTCTGCCCAATTAATCTGAGCTGATCCAGTTAATCGTGGCTCTCTAGGCCTTTTGCTCCTCACGAGGGGTGACCGCTGTGTCACAGGGATGGGCAGAGCCAGCAGGCTGCACGGGAAGTGGGGAAGAGATGCCCTGCAGGATGAGGGGACAGGTCCAGATGTACCCCCTGGTCCCGGGGACCCCCTTGGCCACTCCTCTCTGCAGCCTCCCTTGTGTGGGGGGTAGCCCTGGGAGGTGGCAGGGAGGGAACAGGGAGCAGGGCTCTGGTGCTGGCCCGCTCCCAGCACAAGGCTGCTCGTGGCTTATTGAATTTCTCTCGATGGCAGTGGATCAAACAGACAGTGGCTGCTCTCACTGGCCCCAGGCAGAGCGAGCTGGCTGGGCTGGAGCTGCCCAGAGGCTGGAGGGGCTGCCCTGGCCCTGCTCCTGCAGCTTGACCCCTCTCCTTACAGGATGCTGAGTGCCCGTGACCAGTGATGCCACGGCTCGTGATGCTCCCGCGTTAAGTGGGTGCAGGCTGAATTCCTCCCTGCAGCTGAGCCAGGGAAGTGAGTCAGAGGAAGGAAAGGAGGGTGAGAAGCAGCTGGGTCAGTGTCTGCTGGTGGTCCCCAAGGGCACACAGTGGCAGGGGTGGAACTGGAGAGCTGCAGAGGAGCAGAGGGAAGCAGTGCGTTGCCGACCAAAGAAGCTGAAGGAAATAAAAGGAGCAGGAGATGGAGCTGGGGCTCTGCAGCAGGGAATACTGGCCAGGAGAGGAGCTCACACTGCTGGGCAAGGAGAGCCAGATGGGAATATTGGGATGTGGCCTGTGGATGGCAGGGAGAGAGAAAAAGTCCTGCTGGTGAGGAGGGGGTTTCTCATGGCCAGCAATGGTGGGTGTGGGGCTGACCCGGCAGAAGAAGGCAAAGAAAGGAAAGCAGCACCAATGGAAGGTACACAGCAGGGTGAGGCACGTGGAAAAGTGGTTCAGAGGAGAAACCAGAGGTTCTTCATGGGAAAGGGTAGAGCTGGAGCAGGTGGGAATGGCACAGGGCTGGGAGGGAATAAAGAGCAGGGGCTGAGGTGGCCCGGGGCAGGCAGCAGGCAGTCCTGGGGCTGGTGGGCTCACTGGTGGGCGTGCTGCTCTGGTGGCTGTGCAGGAGGCAGGAGTCCAGGGGCCTGCCCCACCTCTGCAGAGCCCTGGTGGCTGGGGAGAGGCTGCAGAGCTGAGGGAAGGGAGCTGCCTTGCCTTGGGAGGAGAGGGGAATGTTTGACACGGGCAGTTGTCAGGTGTGGATGGGATTTAGCCGGGGATGAATCCATTGTCCTTGAGTGGTGCCACAGGGTGGAGCAGCTCGAGCTGATGGCCTGGTGAAGATGCAGCCTTCCCACATGGGAATATATCCAATCGTTTCGTGGGAAAAACAACTTTTCCATTCCCCTTTGGCAAGCACTTCTGTTTAATTTTTCCTTTCCCCCATCTGAGTGGGGAGGCAGGGGCCGCTGGCAGGCAGCAGCCCAGTCGCTGGCTTAGGGACTCAAGGGTGGTGTTAAACATCTGCTTAAAATAATCCAAGCCCAAGAAAGCCTGCGACCAAATGCTTGAACTCTGGAATTTATGGGTGTGATCCCTGGCCGAGCACAGTGGGAGCTCCGGAGCTGTCCCAGCGGGGAGATAAGAGGAGGGTCTGGGAACTCCAACAGAAGAAGCTTTGTCCTCTGCGTGCTGTTGGACACGCCAGCTCACTTTTAAAATAGGCAAAGGGTTTCTGAAAGGCACTGCCAAGCTTGTAACACTTTCTCGCTGCAAATTTTTCCACTGTGCCTATGGTTTCCTCTCACCCCCTTGGAAATCAAACCAGAGCTGTCAAACCTCAGGTAGTTTTAAAGCCACCCCCTTCTCTTGGGATACTTTCTATTCTGTGGATTTGGTTTTTAATTCCCTATTCCCCCCCCTTTCTTCCACCAATTCTACTGAATTTTTAATTTCCACCATGGGAAAACACATCTCGTGTTTGAGATCCATCCTTACTGCTCCACTTCCTTCTGGTCGTGGCCCATGTAACCCGAGCTGTGCCGGTGCTCACTAACGATCTCATTCCTCCCGGAGCAAGTATCCTGCTGGCAAAACCCAGGCTTGGGAAGCACTAGGGAATTCACGGACAGCCTTGCAGGTGGGATGCGAGAGGAGCAGTTCCTGCCCATTTTCTGAGGGGTCCTGCTCTCCATTTTCACCAGCAGGCTCAGCCTGGGGAGCAGGAAAAGGCAGGAAAAGGGATAAATGTTCGAAGGCAGGAATAGATTTTGTCAGGTCCAGAAGAATCCCAAAAGATGCAGCAATCAGAGGAAAGATCCCAGGATAATTTTCTGGCCAATGTGAGGTTTAACTGCAGCTCAGGGAAGAGGAGAACGGGCTGCAGAGCACCTGAGCACCCGTGCTGGGATGGGCACCTGCTCTGGGGGATGCTGGTGAGCAGTTTGTTTGGTCTCGTGAGATTTGTTTAGCAAATTTTTTAGCCAAAGGACTGGGAAAATGATGGTAAACCGGGAGCTTCAGCTGAGTTCAGCGGCCACTGGCTTCCCAGGAAGGGCTGCTGGTGCTGATACTGCAGGTCTGCTTTGTGGGAGCTGAATGGGAGGGAGGCACATGCCAGGGGCTGCGTTGGGCAGCCGCCTCCTTGCTCAGTGGAATGCCATCGCTTTTCCTCCCTGCTCTGCTCTGTCCCACTGCCCAGACCCTGCTTTGCCAGGCTTGGAGTGGAGGCAGGAGGCTCTGGTGATGGGCAGGGCCCTCTGGGCTTGGGGGGCACCTGCTCGGTGCCACCCCGGGGTGGAAAAACCACTCCCTGGGGCTTATGCTGGTGCTGACAGTGCCCACAAGGCTCTGCCCACTGCTGTGGGTGCCCACCGAGTGATGCTGCAGGGGGATGGAGGCTCCAGTGCTGCCCTGGGGTAAGGGCAGGGGTGACCCCTGGGGGTCCTGACCTGAGATTTGACAGGGAGAGGTGAAATGAGGGCAGATCGAGGTGTGAATCAAGGTGTCATCTCCGGGCAGAGGCCAAACATTGTTCCCAGGAGGTTTCCCTGCACGGGCTTCCCATTCATCCCGCACAGCTGCAAGATGTGGATTGGAATGCAAGCTTTCCTAACCCCCTTTCCTTCATTTTTTTCACAGGACAGCCACTGCTCCTCACTAGCAGGACCCTCCCCTGGCCAGCACGATGGCAGGAGCATCAGTGAAGGTGGCAGTGCGTGTCCGGCCCTTCAACTCCCGGGAGATGAGCCGGGAATCAAAATGCATCATCCAGATGTCAGGAAGCACCACCAGTGAGTGCCTGAGGGGCAGGGGGGCTTTGGGTGCTGCCTGGGAAGGAGCACGTGTGGTGTGGCTGGCGAGCACTGGCTCACAGGGATCCTTGGTGGGGATGCCTGTAGCACCTCGAGTCGTTTGGAGGGGGAAATGTGGGGAAGGTGCCAGCTTTTACATAGAGAAATGCAGTCCTGCTGTTGAAATGATGGTGGTGGGATCCACGGGGCACTGAGTGCTTGGATTTTGGTGAGAGTGACAGTATTCCCCAGTAGGCAATGAGGGAGGAATCACAGAATCACAGGATGGTTTGGTTTGGAAGGGATGTTAAAGGTGATCTCATTCCAGCCTTCCATTATAGATCAGACTCTTCCACATCCAAGCTGTTGTTGCATGGGCCAGAAAGTGGCTTTTGATGGCACTGCCCGGCCAGGTACCACTCCCTGTGGCCTGCCAGGACCCATCCCTGCTTCCTGGGGGCTCTTGGAGATGCAACAGCCTCAGGATGCAGGGGTGGGAGGAGGATTTGCCAAGGGAATGGTGTGCTCGGGGTGGAGGATGTACCATGGGGATTTGGGGCTGTACATCCTGCCAGGAGCCTGCCTGGCCTTTGCCCCTCTCTAAATGCCAGCTGCTGGCAGTAGGGTGTGGGAGCAGCAGTCAAACCCCTCCTCTTTGGCTCTGGAAGAGTCCAGATGGGACAGTGTCTAAAATAACTCCCAGCCTGCCCGCCTGGGGCTGCCTGCGTCACCAGTGGTGGGTGAGACGCCGGTGCCAGCCACCCCCGCCCTGCAGGCTGCCATGACAACCCTGCTGGTGGGGAGAGCAGGGCACCCGAGGGTGCAGGGTGACTCTGGGACCCCGGCAGGCTCACCCCAGGCCTCGGGAGCAGGTCTGTGGGGCAGCATCTGCTGGTCTCTGGCATCCTGTGGGTGTTCTCCCTTCGTGGCTGGACGGGGATTCTCTGTCAGCCTGAGGTGCAGAGCTTCTGCCCTCGTGGGGAGGGAGCCTCCTGGCCATGCAGGAGCTTCCCACCTGCCCAGAGCCAGGGAATAGGCAGGGTAGGTGGTCCCCATTCTGGTTCTGATGGGTGGGGGGGACATCAGGCATCCCCCACCTCCACCACGGCCGTGTGGGTTCAGAGCCCTCTGCCCCTGCTCGCCCTGGCTGTGCCCCCAGCCCTCTGCCTGCACCAGGGAGGGCAGGAGCCCTTTGCTGACACTGAGCATTTTCTCCATGAATGGACAAACCACCGGCTAATCCTCTTGGCCGGGGGGCTGGGGAGCAAGGGTGGGGGGCTCAGAAGGCTGCTTCTGCTGTGAGTGGTGGAGGCAGGAGGGTGCCAGCAGTGCCAGCAGAGCGGGGCTGTGTCACCCCCCTGGCTCTTTGCAGAAAAGCCAAAGATAAACATGTTTGAGGGCAGTGAGAGCAAGCTTTCCCCTTCCCAGCATTATTTGCAGACCTTTGCATGTGCTGGGGTGAGGGGCAGGTTCTTCTCCTGCCTAAAGCGGGGCCCAGGGTGGGGAGGGATCAGCCTTTCTCCTCTGTCCTTTTGCCTGCACACTTCCAGCTCTGTTCCTGTGCTGTCCCACACTCTCTGGGCACCATCCCGGGCACCAGCACTCTGAGCCCCTCTCCTGGCAGCTCCCACCAGGATGGTGTGGAGGAGACCCCTGGCTTTGATCCCACAAGGCCATTGATGTTCTCCCTGCTGGCTTTGAGATCTGGTGATTATTTTCTCTGATGTGGGTTCTGGGCTTTCTCCTGCCTCGTGCCTGCCCACTCACTGGGCTCTGCCATGCTGCTGGCTCTTCAGGGCAAGGCGAGGGACATCTCCAGAAGTTTTCCTCCTTCCTGCCCCCTTGCCTCTATGTTTTTCACCTCCACACCCCTCCTTGCCCTTGGAATCCCACTGGCCCACAGCAGGAATCTCTTGCAGCAGCTTCACAAAAGCCTGGTCACAGGAAAGGAGAAATCCCACCAGCAGCATCCATCTGCCTGCAGGCAATAAATGGGAATTGCAGGGCCATGGGAAGAGTGTTTTGGCTCAGGACAGGCGATGCCTGCTCTTGGGATGCTCCCTTCTCCCCTGCATCCCAGTCTCTGGTTTCCCACACCAGCTGGGCAGCTGCAGCTGGGATGCCCGGAGCCGCTTGGTGCCAGCCCCGGCTGCTTCTCTGCCCCGTGCCCAGCATGGGCTGGCACTGGGACAGAACAGGCGCCTTGTGCAGCTCCTGTTGCCCGCTCCACCACTCATCTGTGCTCCCTTTTGCTGTGGTCAGTGCCAGCCCACCGGGCTGGAGCCCAGCACAGGTGATCTGATGGCACGGTGGAGGCACCAGGCTGAACACCAGGAGCCATCAGAGATGCTCCATCCCACTTCTTGTGTGACCTCTGCTTCTCTTCCCAGTGCCCTCAGCACAGCAGCCAGGCCTTGGCAGGGATCAGGGGTGCCCACCCTGGCTGCTCATGCTGCCCACAAAGCCCTGCTCTTCTTCCCGTGGCCTCCACATCCCCGTTGGCTGCTGCAGGATTGCCAGTTGTTCCTTGCCAGCTCTTTCTCCTGGTAATTAGTCTGCCTGGAATGCAGCAGGTGTCCTGAGTGTTGGAGTCAGGCTGCCTGCAGTGGGTAGGCAGGCAGGGAACTCGTGCCAGCCCCTCCTTGGTGCCCTCTTTTTTCTGTCCATGGTCAGGAGCATCTCAGCAGCACCATGCTGTGGTTTTGTGGTCAAGGCTGGATCCTGACCCCACTTCCCACCCTTCCCTGTGTCCGGGGAGGCACAATAAAGACACTCTTACACCTGCCAGGTTCAGCAGAAAGGAGGAAATGGAATTGATTTATTTACATTATCTCATTCTTATACACGTCCCAACTCCACAAGGGATTGGAGGACATGTCACTTCCTTCTCAAATCCACTGGAGAAGAAAGATGCTCATCAAAGTTCTCTTATCACAAAAGGAATGAAAAACAGAAAATACCGTTAAGTAAACATTGGCTATTATTTACATGAAACTGTGAGAAAGAATCTGACTCCAAGGTTAAAAACAGAAGGCTTACAAAAACCAGGGCAACACTTCCCCAGCCTGCCTCACTGCTGTTGCAGGCAGGGCTGGGTTGTTCTCAGGCCAGAAGTGGTGGAACCTTTCCAGGGGAGTAGAAGGTGAATCCATTGTGGAATTGGAGGAGGAATTCAGAGCAGAAAGCATCTAAATGCATAACCCTGCACATCTGGGCATCAGTGAGCTGCACCAGGCCTGGGGCTGCTCAGGAAGGCTCCAGCTGGAATCTGGAGTGGGTTCCAGCCCTGGCTGACTGCTGGGCAGAGCAGGCTGGCCTGGAGAAAGCTCGGGGCTTGTGGCTTCCTCATCCTTGGTGGTGGCAGGGAGCAGCGGGGGCAGTGGGCATGGGAACTGTGCTGTGCAGGCCTCAGTGTCACCTCAATGTCACCTCAAAGTCACCCAGCATGGCTGGTGGCTGAATCCCGTGATTACCCGCTGGTTTGGGTTTCTTCTGCTGCATCTGTTGTTTCAGAAAAAAACCCCATCGTAAATGCTCTACAGGAGGAAAAAAAAACCCCATCGCATGAGGAAGAGCAGTGATGCAGTCTCCAATTTCCATAGCAACGTCCTTTTCATCAGGGGATGACAAAAGCAGACTCTTGTTTCCGCTGCTGGTGTGACACGAGGCATTAATCACCCTGCTGGGGCTGGGCACCTGCAGAGAGAGGAGCTGGAGGGGCTCGAGGGCAGCTCTGGCAGGGTTGAAGCTGCTCCCACCCCTCAGGTGCCAGCCTGGGAGCTTTGGACACGCTCCCCAAGCTATGGGGAGAGGAAGGCTGTGACCTCCCTGTGCCAGGGCAGGTGCCAGAGCAGGAAGGAACCCGAGGGAAGGAGTCATGACCCCCTCACTGTGCCCAGCAAGGTGTTTGGGCAAGGCTCTGCCCTGTTCCCTGCTCTTCCCTGTTCCCTGGGCTCTGCTGGCCGTGGCACCCACCTCCTCTGCTTTCACTGTTGGGGTTTGGGGGTTCTGGACCCATCTCCAGAGCTGGAACAGTCCCAGTCTGTGCCAGTAAAGGCACAATAAAGGAAACTCTGACACCTGCTAGGTTCAGCAGAAAGAGGGAGAAGAGAGAGTTTATTTACATTTCTGATACTTTATAGGGTTCTCAATTCCACCAGGGATTGGAGGACATGGCACTTCCTCCTCAATGCCACTGGAGAAAAAAGATGCTCGTCAAACTTTCTCTTATCACAAAAGGAATGAAAAACAGAAAAGACAGTTAAATAAACATTGGCCATTATTTACATGAAACTGTGTGAAAATTCTCTGACTCCAAGGCTAAAACAGAAGGCTTAGCAAAAACCAGGACAACACCAGTCCACCTTCCAGGACCGCTTTGGACTGAGCCCCATCACCTCATGGAGGGGGGAAGAGGAAGGGGCAGGCGTACCAGGGGTGGCTGGTGGCCTCATATTCCCATCTCTTTGTCCCCAGCTATCCTGAACCCCAAACAACCCAAAGAGACGCCAAAAAGCTTCAGCTTTGACTACTCCTACTGGTCCCACACTACGGTAAGCACCGGGACGCCTGAGCCTGCCTAGAGAGCTGGGCTGGGGAGAGGCAGGAGGGCCAAATTTCTCCATGTCCCCCTCCTCTGTGCAGCCTGCAGACATCAACTATGCATCCCAGAAGCAAGTGTACCGGGACATTGGCGAGGAGATGCTGCAGCACGCCTTCGAAGGCTACAACGTCTGCATCTTCGCCTACGGGCAGACAGGAGCTGGGAAATCCTACACCATGATGGGCAAGCAGGAGAAGGACCAGCAGGGCATCATCCCGCAGGTATGCCTGGGGAAAAGTGCCCAAAAAAGTGCCCCTTGTCCCAGAGAGGTGCCCAAAGGAAAAGCGGAGCTGGGAGGAAAGAGGGCAGCAGGGGGGGAGTGAGGCCGGGTTTTGCTGAGGTCTAACAGCACGGAGAGTGAGCTGGCGTGGCTCCACTGTGGATTAGAGGACCAGGGAGGGTCATCCAGACTCCCCAGGACTGGGTGGACTGTGGTCTGGCCACACAAGGCCGGTGTACGTGAGCAGCAGTGGTCCAAGGGCTGGGCTGCTTAGCAAGAGCTGCCACATGCTGGCCACTGGGGCTGCTGGTTCTCCGTATCAGCGTGGGGGGCTCTGACAGCTCCCCAGGAGCCATCCCAGCACTCCCTGGCTGGTTTTTGGGGTGAAAAGGTGGAAATCCCCGCGGCCTGGGCACCCCTGGCAGGAGCATCCTGCTGGAGGGGGGCTGAGCCCTGCTCTTGTGTCCGCAGCTGTGCGAGGACCTCTTCTCCCGCATCAACGACACCACGAATGACAACATGTCCTACTCCGTGGAGGTAGGCACCCCTCTGCCTGCCCAGCCCTCTGCCAGCCTCCCAGCTGGCTCCAGGGGTTGTGCAGACCCCACTTTGTGGGGTGCGTGGGGGGCTCGTTCTGCTAGATCTGCCCGTGCCCTCTGCTCTAGGTGAGCTACATGGAGATCTACTGCGAACGTGTGAGGGACCTCCTGAACCCCAAGAACAAGGGGAACCTGCGGGTGAGGGAGCATCCCCTTATGGGTCCGTATGTTGAGGACCTCTCCAAGCTGGCTGTGACCTCCTACAATGACATCCAGGACCTTATGGACTCTGGAAACAAAGCCCGGTGAGCTGGAGAAGGAGATGGACAGGGTTTGGAAAGCTTGCAGGCACTTCTAGAAGGTGCTGCTTCACTTCCTTACTTTGCCAGTCTGGAGGTGGCAGTGCCCTTCTCGCTGAGTGTTGGGTACCCCAGTTGCTGTCACCTTACCTTCTCCTGATTTCCAAGTGCACTGGAGACAGCAGGAGAAGGCCTGAACTTGTGCACATCTTCTCCAAAAATCCCCCCTTGTCCTCCAGACCTGCCTTCCCATCATGTACCCTGTCCTGCCATGACCCCTGGCCCCGTCCCCAGCCACTCCAGTGTCCCTCGCAGGGTGTCACACCTCCCTGTCCTCCTCTCCCTGCAGCACAGTGGCTGCCACCAACATGAATGAGACCAGCAGCCGCTCCCACGCCGTGTTCAACATCATCTTCACGCAGAAGCGGCACGATGCCGAGACAGACATCACCACTGAGAAGGTGAGAGCAGAGCCCGAAGGACTCGGGACAACCCGCATGGATCCAGAAAGGATTTTTGTGTTCTTTCATCAGCACTCGGGTGGTGTGGCCTGATGGAGGGTTGGAGCAGGAGGGAGATAAATCCCAGGCACTGCCAGACTCATGATCCCTCCAGGGACTGGCCCCTGGGCAGGATGTTTGGCAGCTGGTGCCCTTCAGCCCTGCCTGCAAGGATATTAGCCCTGCTCCTGACCAAATCCTGCAAGGATGACCCTGCAGAGCCCACTGCTGCCCTGTGTCATCCTGCAAGAGGTTTTGGCCTCGTGCTGGGCGAGGTTTGCTGTGCCCACGGGGCTGACAGCCTCCCCTCTGCCCTCAGGTCAGCAAAATCAGCTTGGTGGACCTGGCCGGGAGCGAGCGAGCTGATTCCACGGGCGCCAAGGGCACGAGGCTAAAGGTGAGAGCTGGCCTGAGGTCTTCTTCTGCTGGTGGGGACACCACGTCCTCCTCCCTCATCCCCAGCCAAAACATCTCCTTTCCTTGCCTGGTTCCTTGCCCTCTACACTGCCAAAATCCTGGATAGGATTGAGTTTGAAAGCTGCCTAGTGCCAGTTTCACCAGGGTCCCTGAGTCCCAGCTGGGAGGTGCTGGTTACCCAGTAAGACCAGCTGCTCTTTGCCCACACCATCCTGGATATTCCTCATTTTCCCCTGGGCTTTAATGTGGCTCTGCAATGGGGCCTGAGCATCTGGGCTTTTTCTCTTCTAACCAGGAAGGAGCAAACATCAACAAGTCCTTGACCACTCTGGGGAAAGTCATCTCTGCCCTGGCTGAAATGGTAGGTGGCCAAAACACTGACAAACAGCAGCACTGAGGGGGAAATGGGCTCGGGCCAGCAGAGATGGGCTCAGCTCCGAGGGATGGAGCATCCCAGCTCTGACGGATGGAGCATCCCAGCTCTGAGGGATGGAGCATCCCAGCTCCAAGGGATGGAGCATCCCAGCTCCGAGGGATGGAGCATCCCAGCTCCACGGGATAGAGCATCCCAGCTCCACTGGATGGAGCATCCCAGCTCCGAGGGATGGNGGGCCTGAGCATCTGGGCTTTTTCTCTTCTAACCAGGAAGGAGCAAACATCAACAAGTCCTTGAGCACTCTGGGGAAAGTCATCTCTGCCCTGGCTGAAATGGTAGGTGGCCAAAACACTGACAAACAGCAGCACTGGGGGGAAATGGGCTTGGGCCAGCAGGGATGGGCTCAGCTCCGAGGGATGGAGCATCCCAGCTCCACGGGATGGAGCATCCCAGCTCCGAGGGATGGAGCATCCCAGCTCCGAGGGATGGAGCATCCCAGCTCCGAGGGATGCAGCATCCCAGCTCCGAGGGATGGAGCATCCCAGCTCCACGGGATGGAGCATCCCAGCTCCGAGGGATGGGCAAACACATCTCAATCTGTCTCTGCGGGTGGGACAAGCTGGGCTGGTGAAGGTGCCATCTACATGGGGACCCGTGCCACTCTCTACTTGAGGACCAGGGGTCTGTGGTGGGTGCTGAGGAAAGAAGCAGCTCCCTTAAACAGTCTCTCTTCTTCCTTTGCAGGATTCAGGGCCCAACAAGGTAGGTGCCCAGGCCAGGTGGGGAAGGGGGTGTTGGTTTTTGGGTGGGAGTGGGTTGCAGGGTGGTTTGGGAGTGAGACTGTGCCTGGACTCAAGCCATTCTTCTCCTGGGAGCTGGCAGAATCTTCAGTGTCCTCCTCACTCTGGGGCTTTCAGAACCCAGCCTTAAACAACCCTCCCAGCTCAGGGCATTTCACAGGCAGGACCTGTGGTCCTGGGCAGAGATGCCCAAGGCTGCAGTGGCTGGGCAGAGCCATCCTCCTCCAGGTCCCCGTGGCTGGGGACTGGCTGTCACCTTCCCTTCGAGGAGAGCAGACAGCTTGACCCTTTGCTCTCCATTCCCCAGAACAAAAAGAAGAAGAAGACAGATTTCATCCCATACCGAGACTCGGTGCTGACCTGGCTGCTGCGGGAGAACCTGGGTGAGGACAGGTGGGGGGTGTGGTCTGGTGATGGGCACAGCTGCTGCCCAGAGAGTGACAGAGGGCACCAGGACTGGCATCCCCCTCATGGGTCTCTCTTCCTGGGCAGGAGGCAACTCCAGAACTGCCATGGTGGCTGCTCTCAGTCCTGCTGACATCAACTACGACGAGACCCTCAGCACCCTCAGGTAGGAGGAGGTGCCCTTGTTGTCCCTGCAGTGAGCAAGAACAGGGGAGGCTGGCTGGGGCCCGGGCACTGCCACATGCAGATTGTGCCAGCACTGGGCTCCTCCAAAGGATCCCTTGCTGGAGGGGCTCTCCAACGCTCCTGCTCGCCCAGCAGCTGGGGTTTTGCCCCTGTTCTCAACACCCTGCCCTTCCCTAGGTACGCCGACCGTGCCAAGCAGATCCGCTGCAACGCTGTCATCAACGAGGACCCCAACAACAAGCTCATCCGGGAGCTGAAGGACGAGGTGGCACGTCTGCGTGACCTCCTCTACGCCCAGGGCCTCGGGGACATCATTGACAGTAGGTACCAGGGCTGCTCCCTGCCCGTGGCTGCGGGCAGTGATGGGCTGAGGTCCTGCCAGCCTGCAGGGCTGATGCCCCCACGGCCACCCTGCATCCTGCTCCACCAGCCCCACGGCAGCATCCTGCTGCCCCTGGTGAGCCCCTGCACGCACGTTCACAGCCCTCCATCCCCTCCTGTCGCAGGGGGAGCTGCTTTCTGCCCAGCAAACCTTCCCTCCTTCCCTTCCACCCACCATCTTCAGCATCCAGCACCCAGCAGAGGTGCCAGGAAGGTGTTACTGGGACTGCACGTGCCCATGGGCTCCCCTCCCTGTGCTGTCGGATATCCTACTGAGATGAACCCCCTCTTGTTCTGTTCTCTCTGTCTTACCCCTGCTCCCTGCCCTCTCTTTCTCTCTTAGCCCATCCTGCTGCGGGAGGATCCAAATGTGTGTATTCCCCATCACTGGTACTCTCTATTGCTTCCTGGCTTTTTTGGAGGCACAGGCTGTGCCCAGGGGCACCCGTGCAGCATGGGGAAGGGCTCCCGCAGCCAGCCCCTGCTGATGGAGCCTGCAGGCTGCCCTGTGTCTGGGAAAACACAAAAAAGATGCTCTCACACCTGCCAGGCTCAGCAGAAAGGAGGGAAAAGGCCCCTTTATTTACATTTGTCACATTCTTATACAATTTTCAACTCCCCCAGGGGTTGGAGGAAGTGTCACTTCCTCCTCAATCACACTGGAGAAAAAAGATGCTCATCAAAGTTCTTTTATCACAAAAGGAATGAAAACCAGAAAATACCGTTAAGTAAACATTGGCTGTTATTTACATGAAACTGTGAGAGAGAATTCTGACTCCAAGGTTAAAACAGAAGGCTTTAGCAAAAACCAGGGCAACACTGCCCATCCTCAGGGAGCTGGCACAGGGGATGGTGGCAGAGTCGTGGTTTAGCACCTGGGCTTGGGATGGTGCTGAAGGGAGCAGTGTCCTCCCACCTGGCCATGCCAAGGGCCCAGAACTCACGGGGACCTCCTCCTTCATGCTGTCGTGATGTTTCCTGCTGCTGCTGCTGCTGCTGCTGCTGCTGCTGCTGCTGTGTCTCACTGGGACTGGAGCCTGGCATGGAACAGCACTCTGCAGAGGAGGTGGTGGGTGGTGGTGGCCAGGAGGCTTCTGCCCATGGATAAGCACCATGGCCCCATCCCACCCCGGGTCAGGCAGGCTGTGGTGAGCCTGCTGAGGAGACAGGGACCTGGTTGTCCCCTCCTGGCTCAGCTTCCCTGGGTGTGGGCGAATGGAGATGGGTGATTAACCCTGCACCTGCTAAGCTGTGCCCTGCCTGCCTCTGGCACCGTGCTCTGAGACCCAGCAGCTCCTCGGGGCTGGAGGGGCAATACCTGGGTCCTGAGCCACCACAGCTGATGCTTGGGGTGCCTGCTGGCCAGCACCACTGCCTGCAGTCCTGGCTTCACTCTCTGCTGCCTGGCCAAGGTGCTGCTCCAGCAGGCCGTGGGCTTCCTTTGAGCACATCCTGTGAGGGAATTCTGCCACTTCTCCTGCCCTGTCTACCTGACCCCTTTGGAAAAAACAGGGCCACCCCCTCTCATCCCTTTCCCTTCTCATTCTCTGCTCCCAGATCTGGCTAATCTGGGGCATCTGGGCAGGGAAAACCACCCAGGCTGTATGAGATGGAGAGGATGACAGAGGCAGTGGCACATACTTGGGGGGGACATTTCATCCCAGACCCGATGGATGCAGGACCCAGTGCTGCAAAAAAGTGTCCCTGGGAGCCCAGCAAGGCTGCTTCCAGCATCTGCTTCCCCAAACAGCCCTGTTCCCTGAGGGGCTGGGAAAGAGAGTGCCTGTTGCTGTCTGTGCTGCTCTGCTGCTGCCTTTTCCTGTAATCCCTGGCTTTTTTCTCGATGCACCGGCCACTCTTTTTTTCTTTTTCCCCAACAGCTTTTCTTGTCTCTATCTTTCTCTGTCATCCTCTCTGTGTGTCTCTCCCCGGCCCATCCCTCCCTCCGTGCCCGTAGATGTGTCCGACTTTGAGAACAATAACGATGCTAGAGGGGCAGAGCTGAGGCAGCACCGTGACAATCTCTCCACAGTGACCAACGCCATTGCTGGGATCAGCCCTTCCTCCTCCCTCTCTGCCTTGTCCAGCCGTGCTGCCTCGGTCGCCAGCCTCCACGAGCGCATCATGTTCGCTCCGGGCAGCGAGGAGGCCATCGAGAGGCTCAAGGTGAGAGGCTGGTGCCCTGCAGGGTGAAGGGCTCAGCTCCACTCGCTGCGGCTTGCAGAGGGGGCTCGGTGTTTCCTGGAGACCCATGAAGGGTGGGGAGGGAAGGGAAGGACACTCAGATGTGCTCTTGCAGAGTGGGCAGACGTAGAGCTTGCCCAAATGGAGGGTTTGGGGGTTGTGGGGTCTTCCTGGTGCTGCCTTGTGGTGATGCCTTCTCCCAG
>VYXC01009647.1:15955-28566 GCA_013397175.1 Platysteira castanea
GCCGCGGCCGTTGGCCCTGGCTGGGCTCGCAGCCCCCCCTCGGCCCCCCCCAGCCCCCGCGGGGTCAGCCCTTGGGGGCGGCCGCTTGGCAGCCTGCCCCCTCGATCCTTTTTGAAGTTTCAAATCCATTTAAGTCAAGAGGAGGGAAAGTTATTGCCTCTAAAGCCCCTTGCGTTGAGCAGTAAATCCTCTTTGCTGGGCCAGCACCGCCTCCGAGCACCCGCGGCACCGGGGGGGTGACTCCCGGGGGGGTACAGCCTGAATGTGTGTGTCCCCAGCACCCTGCAGGCGGGTGCTTTGTGGCTCGGAGGGAGTGGGGACCCCAAAATATGGTCAGCACGGGGTTGGGGTTCCTTTGAAACCCCCCAGCTGAGCAGGCAGGAACATCTGTGCTGCTTGCTCACCATTTGTTGGCCATCTCCTTGCTCACCCTGATCTGGCCCAGAAAGGGGGTTCCCCTCGTGACATCAATACCCTGGTGTCCCCAGCGGTGTGGCACGGCACCCCCCCTGCTGCCATACACCCTCCTTGAGGCCGATGGAGCGGGAGCTGGATGTGCTGCCGGCACGTCGGCGTGTTTTATTTGATTTCCCTTCTCCCGAGCTGGCAATATTTAAATATTAATGCCTGCCTCTAATTGCTGGGTCAGAGGAGCGGGGCGGCGCGGGAATGGGTGCAGGGGCGGCTGATTTTGTTGTCTCGGGGAGTGTTCGCCGAGGAAAAATATTTGTGCACACACACACATAATTTTACTCCCTTGGGGTTTTCTTGGCCTTGGGAGTGACGCGGGGGGGGGAAGGCTGAGCTGTGATGCCACCGGGCCATCATTTGCCAGCAGGGCACCCACCCCCTGCATCCGGGGGCCCTTCTCAGGCGCCCGCGGAGGGATTGTTAATGGCAGGGGAGAGGGGGGTGTTTTATTTTCTCTCCGGGCAGCGCGGCGTCAGATGCTTGCGTGCTCGCTTCCTGTAATAAAGCGACCGCCGGCGCGCTTGTCACCTGCTCTCTGTTGTGCTGCCAAGCGCAGACATGCCGCTTCTTGCTGCGGGCCCTGGCGTGCTCCCCGCCGCCGCCGCTGCCGTGCCCGCCCCGGGCGCTCGCCCCGTGCCAGCGCGGCGGTAGCAGGTGTTTGGGGAGGGTGCGACGGTGCCTGTTGCCGCACGCCCCGTGCGGGCGGGGGCCGTTTAACTGTTCCTCACCGCGGCCGTGCCCCCTTCGACGCCCTCCCTGCTTGGCACCGGGGTGTCCCGCTCCCCTGCGAGCGTTTGGGGTGCGCCGTGGCACAGCCAGCCCGGCTGCAGGCAGGTGGCTCCGGGTTGTCCCCAGCTGTGCCACGCAGTTGGATGGGGGAGGTCGGTGCAGCGTGTGCTGTGCAGGGGCGGCTGTGTGAGCTGCTTGGTGCTGCTGTTGCCCACCATGCTGTGCCCTGCTGTGCCATGCAGCTGGCTCGGACGCCAGGGCACTGCCTGCTGTGCCGTGCAGCCACCTTGGAGTGCCCGCCGTGCCGTGCTGTCCCTTTGCGCACACAGCCCTGGTGCCAGCACCTTGCCAGTGCTGTTAGGGGAGTTCTCCCCGTTGGGAAATCTCTGTGCTCCCCCTTGGATCCCTCGCTGGTTTGCCACCCGCCGCAGCCGTTGTTCCTTGGCTGTGCAATCTCCTTCCTCCTGCCCGCACGGCACATGAGCCGTCCTGGTTAACCGGTGTTCACCGGGTCCTGCTCCTGTTAACCCCGGATAAGGGAATTCTGTACCCTTGAACCTGGCAGGGAGGCTCCTTGAAAGAGGCTAACGCAGGGTCTGCTCCCCACAGGCAGCCTGGAGCGTGGTAGATGTGGGGTTTAGGGATGAATTACACCCAAATATCCCCCGTGGAGGTGGCGGGCTGGGTTTTCCTCCTTCCCACCCGCATCCTGCCCCGCTCCAGCCCCAGCTCCCGGCGCTGCCTTTGTTTCCGCTGTATAACAAGATGATGGGTTAGGGTCAAGCTGCAGGTTCATAACTTGTTGGAAGACTTTGCCGAACAATAAAGGTGTCTGGCTTTATATCTGCTCGTATTTTATCCGCGGCACGGCCTTTCCCCAGCGCCGGCCGGGATTTACGGCGGGGGATATCTGAACGTGTCGAGGCGAGCCGGGGAAGCCGAGGCCGACCCCCTCCCCACGCCTTTGCATTCAGTGCCTGGGCGCTGAAATATTTACCTTCCAGCTCCTCTGACAGTTCAAGCCGTCTCGTGAAGCAAAGGTTATTGAACTGCGAATGTTATGACATTACATTTTTGTGTCTGCACTTTCTAGATGCGTGATGCAGCCTGAATGATAAGTGATCTCGGGGTTAAGGGTGGGGTTTTTTTTTTTTTTCCTTTCTGTTCCTTTCCCTCCCTCCCTGCCCTCCTCCATGAGCTGTCAGCTCTGCTGGGGCTTGATAACGCTCCCTTTTATTGCCCTGCCTTTGCATTCCTGCTGCTGGGCTCCCCGCGGTTGGAGGTGGGTGCTGGGAAGGCGGGAGAGGGACATTTCCAGCACAGAAGCTGGCTGCACTGGTGTGTGCCTCAGTTTCCCTAACCCTCATGCCATGAGTGGTCACCCATGCCAGCAGCCTGGTTGGTACTCCCGGTGTAGGGAAAAGCTGCATCCCGTATCCCACCAGGACCATAGAATCACAGGGCAGTTTGAGCTGGAAGTGACCTCAAAGCTCATTTCATTCCAACCCCCTGGGCAGGGACTCCTTCCACTAGGCCAGGCTGCTCCAAGCAGCATCCAACCTGGCCTTGCCGTGCCTTGGGGCAGGAGGTGATGCCCGGTGTCACTGGTGCCAGTCTGTGCCACGGTGCCCGTCTTGCAGCCCCATTAGTGGGATTTTGGGGTGCGGAGGTGATGCTCTCTGGTACCACCGTCTGTCGGGGCTCTGAGCATCTCATCAGCTGTCCCCACTTGAGGCACAGCGTCCTGGTGGCCAAGTGGCCAGGGGGGGACACGTGGGGAGGGGGACAATTGACAGCAGGGCTGGGCTGTCCCATACACACTAGAGGGCAGCAATAAACTGGATCAGCGGGCTGTGTTCTGTCCCTGGGGGCATTGAGGGGTCTGACCCCCCAAATTTGCCTTGGCACAGTGGGTTTGCAGTGGGGGCACGCATTTTTCAGGGGTGCTTAAACCCACTGCAGCAGGGTGAGGGCCCTCCAACCACTCGGACCCAAGGTGTCATTTCATTCTGAGAGCAAATCAATTAAGTCATTCCATAAATTTGGCTGCGTTTGCTGCCGGTCAATCACATCTGCACCCACCTTTCCCCCCTGGCTTTTCCCTGGGCTCCCCCTCCGTGCTGGGCTCCCTGCAGGAGTCAAGATCTCACCCCGCAGTGCCTGGAGATTTCTGTGGGCTCGGGGCTGGCCGAGCATCCCGGGTCGGGGCGGCCGCCAGCGCTAACAGAATCCAGCTGTGCCGGCGGGCAGGCAGGGGGGGCCGCGGGGAAAAGGGGGGAAAAAAAAGAGGTCAGGGCCCGGGAAATTAAATGTTCATAAATGTAGGCCCGAGCGCTTAAAAAGTAGGGCAGTGCCATTAAATCTCATTAAAGTTTAATACCTATCAGTGCCACTTCAGGCAGCCCTTGGACATTGCTTTAATTTGATGGGTGTTAAGGGAGAATTATCAAATAATTGTGCTGGCTGGGGACTTGCTTTTATCATGTTACATGGAAAGCTCTCCCGGCTTTGTGCCGCACATCAAAACAGCGGCGGGTAGGTATTGTTCTGGGGAGGGGAAGGGGGTGGCTGCAGGGGGTGTCCCTGCTGTCCCCATGGCCCTCAGCGGTGGCAGGAGGGATGAGGGACACCGGATCAGGTTTGTTACAGGGATTAGTTGCCCCAGCAGTCAGGTTTTTCTGCCCAAATTTAACCCATCTGCCCCCAGCAGGGGTGTGCTGCCCCAGGCTGGCATCCCTGAGGGTGGTGTGGGGACAGGGAGCATCCTGCCATTGTCCCCATGGATTCTGCTGTTATCCCTGTGGGTCCTGCCCGTGCTCCTGTGGGTCCTGCCACCATCCCCATGAGTCCTGTTGGTGTCCCCATGGGTCCTGTCATCATTCCCGTGGGTCCTATCATCATTCCCATGGGTCCTGTCATCATCCCTGCAGCTCCTGCCATTGTCCCCATGGGTCCTGCCGGTCTCTCCATCGCTCCTCCCGGTGTTCCCATGGGTTGTGCTGGTGTCCCCATGTCCCAGCAGGGTCGTGCCACCCTTCCTGCGCTCGCTGCCCCAGGATGCCAGTGTGGGGCTGCTAATTAATGCTAAATTTTGGAGAGGCTGTGGGGTCTGTGGGGAATTGCAGATGGGAGGAGCCGGGGATGGCCGGCTCCGTGCAGAGGCAAGGACATGGGCCCATGCATTTTTTATAGGGTGCACCCGGGGTTATTTTTATTTCTTTCTATTTCCTCCCACCTCCCCTCGCTGTAAAAGTCCCTGTTGATAAAGAATTAGTGCCAGGTCGTTAGTCCTGGTTTTTATGAGATAAACCCGGGCGCAAGGTGCTGTCGTGTAAACGCCGGGGCCAGGGGAGCGCGGGGACGGGAGAGCGGAGCCGCTGCCATGAATTATTCAGCAGCTCCTGATTTCACATTATTCTCACTGATACTTTTACAACCTGTCAGTAAATAAAAAGATTCTACATTATTTATAGAAATGGGCCCGAATTGGGTAGGAGAATTTACTGTTGCTATTATTAGGGGCTGCTCAGCACCGTGTTAATGAGGGCCGGGTGATGGTGAACGCTGCTTCCCGTGGGTGTGGTGCCCCCCGTGTCCTCCTGGGTGCCACCTTGCTCCCCAAGGATCACTGTGTCCCCTGTCTCGCCCTGCTGGGGCTCCATGGGTTTGGGCTGCTTGAAGGGGGATATCTCCTTCCTAAGGGATGTCTTCTTCCCTGGGATGTCTTCTTCCCGGTGACACATCCCTGCAGATGATGCCTGCCCTGGGACATCCATGACACGGACGTCACCTTCCAGGGGATGGCATCTTCCCAGGGATGTCTCCTTCCTGGGGACATCTCCTTCCCAAATATGTCTGCTTCCTGGGAACCTCTTCTTCCCCAGGACTGTGTCTTCCTGGAGACATCTTCTCAGGCACCTCTCCTTCCTGACTATCACGTCTTCCCAGGGACATCCTCTTCCTGACACTTCTCCAGAGACACCTCCCTGTGGTTGACACCTTCCCAGGGACATCCTTGCGGGGGATGTCTCCTTCCAGGAGATGCTATCTTCCCAGAGATATCTTCTTCCCAGGGACAGCTCCCTGTGGATGACACCTTCCCAGTGATGCCTCCTTGCTGGGGACATCTCCTTCCAGGGATGTCTTCTTCCTGAGCTCATCTCCTTCCCAAAGACATCTGCTTCCTGGGGACATCTCCTTCCCAGGGACCACATTTTCTCAGTGTCATCCTCTACCTGGGGATGTCCTTCCCTAGGACATCATCTTCCCAGGGACACCTTACCAGGGACATCCTTGCTGGGGACGTTTCCTTCCAGAGGATGACATCTTCCCAGGGACATCTCCTTCCCAAAGAGATCTGCTTCTTGGGGACATCTGCTTGGGAATGTTTTCCTCCCTGGGGACCAGATCTTCAGGAACATCTCCTTCCTGGTGATCACATCTTCTTCCCAGGAACATCTCCTTCCCAGGGATGTCTTCTTTCCAGGCGCCAGCCCTGGGACACACATCTCTGCAGGAAGAGGATGCTTTCCAGTCACGATGCCGTTACATTTCTCTCCCCATCCAGTGAATTGTTCCCACCATGCCCATGCCCTCCTGGCTCTGCATCCCACCCTGCTGCAGGAACTGGAAGGGCTCCGCTTCCAGCCTGTCTCCCCCTTCCCATCATTTGCCTGTCTCCAGAATGGGAGCCATCCCACCCACGCACCCGCCAGCCCCCCGGATCCCATCCGGGCTTCCCGCATCTCTGATGTGACAGCTCCAGGGAGGTGGAAAAGCATCGCACGGGCTTGGGAAGCCCCGAGGAGGGGGGTGCTGGGCTGCGGGTAAAGCAAGGCACGGCGGCGATGGAAAAACCAGGAGGAAACCCAAGCTGTAATGGTTTGTCTGCGGTGTCCTAAGGTGGCTGCTCCCAGCCTGCCGGTGACAGGTTTATTGGCAGGCAGGCCGGGCTGGAAGGATTGTGGGCTATTTACAGTGCTGGGGCCGTGACTTTGCGAGCAGACAGTTAACATAAATTCACATGATGGATCAGTTATCACTTCATTGAACTGGTGGCGGATCCATTGAAGGCTGTGCAGTAACATACTGTTTCCTGGCTCTGCGCAGCGCTGGGATACATTAAATACACTTTATTTATAGCTTACCATTGCTGCACTGTGGGCAGGAGAATGCAGCTTTTGCAACTATCATCTAATTTTATGATGAGCATTAAAGCAAGGCCTATAATTTGCACCTTTTTATTCATTAGACACTGGTGCAGCCATAAGTCAAGAATGCCCAGGGATTTAGATGCAGATCCAGAAGATAAACTATTGACAAGCCAGATGTATTTTTACATTAGTGTGCCTTTACAATAGTTTATGTTGAGAGTGGAATATAAATTGCATTATTAAATACGAACCACTCTTGTAACCGCTGCTCTTCCTGCGTCTGTGCAGGCAGGGTGGGATTCGGAACCGCAGAGCACGGAGGCTTTGCCTAATGGCTCCAGGTTGTGGGGGGGATTGTTATTTTGGCTTATTTGATCCGTGGATGTGCTGATGCGTCAGAGCAGGGGTCTGTCTCAGCACTGTCCCTAGGAGGAGACATCCTGAGGGATGAAGAGATGTGGGATGTCAGAGCAAAGCCATCCCAACCATGTGCCCCCAGCAGGGACCTCGGCTCGGCCGCTGCCACCCGGCCAGCAGCGAGTTAAATCCTTTTGTTTCGGAGGCAATACAGTTTATATTATGAGCATGAATAAAAGATGGTTGTGCTAGGGGTAGCTGTCAGGATCTTCGCCGCCTATAAAGGCTTCTACTGTAGCTTGACAGTAAAAGACTGTGTTTGGGGACTGATGTGGTTTCTCAAAGGAGCTAAATAAATAAGGGACGCTTATTTTTACACCAGGAAAGGCTGCTGGAAATTTAAAGCCCTGTTTATCTCGCTGAAATCACGGTGTTTATTGTTATCTCGTGGAGGGGGAATTTGCATGTTCGCTAATAATTAACCCAACCCAGCGCTTCTCCCTCCCGTACGTGCGGCGGCCCCGCCGTTATCTGGGGGGAGGAAACGCTTGCAAATCAAATGCAAATATTGACCCTGCCTGGGCCGGGCGCTGCGGTGGCCGGGTGCTCCCCGTACCCATCCCACAGCCACTGCAGGGGCAGGAGGGCAGGATGGAGGGGCTGGGGGGCTGGTGTGGGGCATGAGAGGGCTGTAGGGAGCCATCCCCACGGCCACCCCATCCTTGTTTCTGCCCTATTCCCACTGACATCCCATCCACGCTGATGCCTATCCCTATTTCCACCCCATTGCCATCACCTGTCCCCATTGCCATCCTGTTGCCATTACCACTCCATCCTTATTTCCATCCTATTGCCATGGCCACCCTATCCCCACTGTCACCCTCTTTGCCACCCCATCCCCATTGTCACCGTGTTGCCACCCCATCCTTCTTTTCATTCATGGCCATCCCATCTTCCTTGCTGCCCAAATACCCATCACCATCCCGACCCCATTCCTTTCCCCGAGCCACCCTGTCCCCACTGCCACCCCATCCATATTTCCACTCTATCTCCATGGCCACCCCTTCCCCATCCCCACTTCATCCTCATTTCCACCCTGGTCCCATGGTCACCTCACTCCCACGACCACACCGTCCCCATCGCCACCCTATCCCTATTGTCACCCTGTCCCCATTGCCACCCCATCCTTATTTCCACTCTGTTTCCTTCGCCACCCCATTCCCATGGCCACCCCATCCTTATTTCCACCCCATCCCTGTCCCCACCCCGTGGCCACCCCTTTGTGGCGGGCACTAACAGGCGTCCCATCCCGGTTGCCGGTCCCCGCGCCACCAGATGCTGCCGCCCCGTGTCACACCATCATGTCACTAGCGGAGTGTAACGGGGAGAGCAGTCGGTGCCTTTGTTTCTCCTGCTCTCCGCACAGCTGTCACTTCCAGTGATCAGTAGAAAAATCATCACCCCACCGGATCATACATATGGAACGGTGTCTGTGCGGAATATTTATTGTAACATGTGTCGGGGCCGCGCCGGTCACGAGCCCCGGGCTGGGCTTGCACTGCGCCAGCCCCGGAAGGATGCTTCAATCTCCCGAGCCTGCTGGGGAGGTGTGGGTGTCCCCCCGGCGGTGTCCCCACAGTGGTTGGGGGACTCGGTTGCGCTTGGTGGCCTCAGGCTGTGCAGCATCCTCTGCCTCATGGAGGACTGGGGAAGTGCTCCCTCTCCCAGCTTGTCCCCACCTTGTTCCCAAAGGGTGGCTTCAAGCTGGGGGAGCAGCTGAGGTGTGGGGGTGTGCAGAGCTGCAGCTGGTAAAGCTGCAGGGGAGCAGAATCCCGGGGGCTGCCCCTTGCTGGGGTCACCTATGGGGGTGGCCTTTGGGGTCTCCAAGGGCGGGAGGCGAAGGCGCGCGGGCGCCTTGGCCCCGTCAGCGTCTCCGGGAGCTCTCTCCCATCTCGGGAGCTGTCAGCTCGGCACCTTTCATGTGTGATGGGTAAACAGCGCGGCGCGCCTGCCGGGGAAGGCTGTTGGATCCCTGCTGGTGCTAAAGCGGCGTCTGGCAGGGACGGGGAACGTGCCGTCGCCTGCGCGAGGCACGGCGGACGTGACGCCCCGCCGGGGCTCCGTGCGGCTTTCCTGATGGAGAGCAGAGCCCGAGCCGCCCCGGTGTCAGGGCCAGGCCGTGCTGGTGGGATCCGTGCTATTCCCTGCTGGTGTGCCGCTCCCATCACCAAAAACCAGGCCCCGCATCCCCGTCCCGTGCGCTGGTGGCTGATGGGGATGCAGAGCCCCCCCGTGCCCCCTCTCCGGGGTGGACAGATGCCGCGCGGGCAGGACAGGGTCACCGGGTCCCCCCAGCACATGGCTGGGGGAAGGTGTTGCCAGCGCCTTTTGGCACCCGCTGCCACACGAGCGCGCTCCTCTGACAGCTTTATCAAGCCTCCAGACTTCCCAATTCCATTGTTCCTGACATCTGTTTCGGTAAGTGATTAATTGCAATTAGTGAACGGTTTGAAAGCCTGTGGAAGAATATTCAGCAGAAAACTCGTCAAGATTAATGAGTGGTGGCAGTTGTCAGAAGGGCTGCTGCCTCGCCGGGATGCGGCGGCGGCGGGGAGGTGCGGGAGGCTGGGCGAGCGGGGTGCCCCCCTCCCCGCGCCCGTGGCCCCCCCCAGCGTGTCCCCCCCCCCGGAGAATAACACGGGCTGATTTTTCATCCGAACGCATGAATTATCCACTAATGCGCTATTAATAAAGCGCTGTGGAGTTTCACCGAGATTAGGTCCTAAATCATGCAGAATGAATTTTAATCAGTCCGAAAGACACCGGTGCTAGCCACTCCCGGGGACCTGCGGGAAACCATCCTGGATCCAGCCGGGATCTGCTGCTGGAGCAGCCGCGCCTGCACCTTTGCCCCCGTGACACGCCGTGCTGCGTGCGGGTGGTGGCAGGGCCGGGCACCTTTGTGCGCTGCTGGCAGGGCAGGGGGGTTGCAGGGTACGAGCCCTGTGGGCACAGCCGGATCTCCAAATCCTTGCCAACAGGCAGAGGGGGATGGCAACCCCTGAAGTGGCACCCGGCTGGGGTGCCCGGGGGCACCAGGAGGGAGCAGGGATCCTCGGTGCCGCTGTGCCGTGCCCAGATTCCCAAAGGCCCCACATTTTGGGGGTGTCACTCCTGCAGCGAGATTCCCAGGTCTCTGCAATGTGCCTTTGCTCTCTGGTTGTGCCCCCAGCTCAGTGCAAGGGACCACCCCGAGGTGCCGGGGGGTTGTGAGGGTGCCGAGCCCGGAGGGTGACACACCCACAGCCCCGGGGGGAAGGGAGGCTGCGACATCTGCTCCTGCAAATTGTTTGCCTTGCCGAGGTCAGGCCGGCTCGACAGCCCCAGGTCCTGCGAGCAGATGGCTCCGGCATGTTCCCGGCCGCGCTCCGCTGTGCCGCACCCATGAAATTCCCCATTAACTGGCTGTGACCGGAGGGTGGAGGGGGAGGGAGCATCCCTCACTCCTGTGCGCTCAGCCTGGGAGCACACACAGCCTGTGTGTGTGTCCCCAAGGGCAGCAGGGACTCGTCCCCTCCGCCGGGGAGGGGGATGCGCCCCGTGCTTTGCGCGGCCTCACTAATCCAGGGGGGCTGCTCATGGCCCAGGTGCAGGGGGGGCACCCACGTGCTGCTGGGGAGGGAGTCCCCATCCCTGCCTGCCAGCCTGTCCCCGTCCCATCGCTTTGATTTATTGCTCTTTTGGCGGAGGGCAGGGGTGGCGGGGGTCGGCAGGGGCTGGCCGGGGTCGGGAGGTCCCGCCGTCGGCCGCCCTTTGTTGGTGTCCGGCACAATGACCCGGCGCAGGCTGTTTGCTCGGCGCGCTGGGTAATTACCGTGCCGGGGAGGATGAGGAGGTCAGGGCCGATGGAGCCGCCGTGACCCGCCGCCGTCGAGGCCCTGTGTGGCAGCGGCTTGTCCTTCCCCTGTCACCATCTGCTCGGAGGCGGCCGCTCGGAGCGGCGGGGCTGCGGCGCTCAGACGGACGGACAGATGGTGGTGGGTTTGAAGAGGTAGAGTGTGTACTTTGTTCTGGAGAGCTTGGAGGGAAAAAAACATTAGAAGGAGAGAAAGACGGGGAGAGGAGAAGGAGGGGACGTCCTCCCGTGTCCTCACCGCCTGCCACCGTGCCACACGTTGTAGTGGAGATTGTCACCGTGCCATGGATGGGGCTGTGAGTGCTGGCACCACGGCGTGTTGCAGTTGGAATGACAGGGAGGTGGGAGGGATCGTCAGTGCCCCTCGGAGTGTCACCCGTGCCACCACCCCACAGGATGTGGGGGTCCCTGTGGTGCTGCCCTTATTCCTGCTGCGTTTCTCCAGGGCCNCCAGCGGCGCCGGCCCTCCGTGTCCTGGCATCGCCTCCGCGCAGCGGGCCACGCTCGCCGCCCATGCAACGGTGCCACGGCGGTGCCCGCCCGGCGCCCGCGGGCAGGGCGGGGGTGCTGGCACCGCGTTCCGGCACGCGGGTGGCTTTTCTGGAGCGCGCCGGTGTTGTGCCGTCGAGGGGGCTTTGGCACGAGCAGGTGGGGCTTGAGGCCACAGTGCGCGGGCCGACGTCCTGGAGTGNGTGAGTGGGCTCCCTGAGGAGGGATTCCCAGGGAAGTCAGAGGCTCCGCGTTTGGGACCCTGCCCGCTGCCCGCCACCGTTGCAATTCTGGCTTTGCTGCCTTTTAATTACCGCCCGCGCCAGGCCTGGCCCCGCGTTCCACTTCATTACGCGATTGCGATCGGGGCCGCTCCTCCCTCCCGGCCGGCTCCGGTGGATAATTAGGTGTGTTTTCTCCCGCGTGCAGACAGACACTTAATACAGCTTTAATCACCTGCTCCAGCGGCTCCCACCCACCGCCCTGTGCCCGCTGCTGCCGCCGCTGCTGCTGCCCACAGCCCGCCCAGCCGGGTAATTACAGGCTGCGGGTGCCCGGTGGAACGCCCGCTAATAACCCCCGGTGCAAATGCCCGGTGCAGGTGCCCGGAGCAAACACACACCCCCTGCAGGTGCCCGGTGAATGTGCCCACTGCAGCAGCCCTGTGCCAACACCTCCTGAATATCCCTAGTGGAAATCATGGAATAGTGGAATGGTTTGGGTTGGAAGAGACCTTAAAGATCGCCTTGTTTCAACCTCCTGCCATGGGCAGGGACACCCTAGACCGCGTTGCTCTAAGCCCTGTCCAGCCTGGCCTTGAACACTTGGAGGGCTGGGGAATGCCCAGTGCCAAGGCCCAGTGCCCATCCCTGATGCAAATGCACCATGCAAACACCTCGTGNGACCCCAGCGTGCTGCCCGCTGGCACTGCATGTCCCCGCCTGCCAGCGGTGCCAGCCAGGCCAGGGCTGATGCAAGCGGCATTCCCGGGCAAGCCCGGCCGCTTCCCAACCGGCTGGGGCGGCCGGACCGGGAGGGAGGCACAGGAGTGGGGTCCCTGCAGCAGTGCTGCGGACGCCGGGCACAGGCAGGGCGACGCGGCGTCTGCCCGGGGCGCTCCTGACCCGNCACAGCCCGCCCAGCCGGGTAATTACAGGCTGCGGGTGCCCGGTGGAACGCCCGCTAATAACCCCCGGTGCAAATGCCCGGTGCAGGTGCCCGGAGCAAACACACACCCCCTGCAGGTGCCCGGTGAATGTGCCCACTGCAGCAGCCCTGTGCCAACACCTCCTGAATATCCCTAGTGGAAATCATGGAATAGTGGAATGGTTTGGGTTGGAAGAGACCTTAAAGATCGCCTTGTTTCAACCTCCTGCCATGGGCAGGGACACCCTAGACCGCGTTGCTCTAAGCCCTGTCCAGCNCCGTCGAGGGGGCTTTGGCACGAGCAGGTGGGGCTTGAGGCCACAGTGCGCGGGCCGACGTCCTGGAGTGGG
>VYXC01009647.1:28721-41506 GCA_013397175.1 Platysteira castanea
CCGACGTCCTGGAGTGGGGATGTGAGTGGGCTCCCTGAGGAGGGATTCCCAGGGAAGTCAGAGGCTCCGCGTTTGGGACCCTGCCCGCTGCCCGCCACCGTTGCAATTCTGGCTTTGCTGCCTTTTAATTACCGCCCGCGCCAGGCCTGGCCCCGCGTTCCACTTCATTACGCGATTGCGATCGGGGCCGCTCCTCCCTCCCGGCCGGCTCCGGTGGATAATTAGGTGTGTTTTCTCCCGCGTGCAGACAGACACTTAATACAGCTTTAATCACCTGCTCCAGCGGCTCCCACCCACCGCCCTGTGCCCGCTGCTGCCGCCGCTGCTGCTGCCCACAGCCCGCCCAGCCGGGTAATTACAGGCTGCGGGTGCCCGGTGGAACGCCCGCTAATAACCCCCGGTGCAAATGCCCGGTGCAGGTGCCCGGAGCAAACAAACACCCCCTGCAGGTGCCCGGTGAATGTGCCCACTGCAGCAGCCCTGTGCCAACACCTCCTGAATATCCCTAGTGGAAATCATGGAATAGTGGAATGGTTTGGGTTGGAAGAGACCTTAAAGATCGCCTTGTTTCAACCTCCTGCCATGGGCAGGGACACCCTAGACCGCGTTGCTCTAAGCCCTGTCCAGCCTGGCCTTGAACACTTGGAGGGCTGGGGAATGCCCAGTGCCAAGGCCCAGTGCCCATCCCTGATGCAAATGCACCATGCAAACACCTCGTGCAAATGATCAGCACGAACGCCCGGTGGCCATCCCCGGTGCAAACGCCCCATTCCAATGCCCATCCCTGGTACCCATGCCCGGTGCAAACACCACCCAGGTGGGGACCTGGCGTGTCCTGGGGCACCGTGGCACTGGCAGGCGGTGCTGCCCGGCTCCCGGCCGGCTTCTCCGGAGCAGGCGGCCGCCGGCTCCTCGCAGGTGTACGCACAGACTCCGCGGCACCCGAGCTTCTGTGCGGCGGGCGCGTGCCAGCACACTGCTGTGCCTTGCGAAGGTAGCAGCCATCTGCACTGTGATAAAAAGCCCTGAGGATGATAAATAGACAAGTAGCACTTTTATTGGATTGCCGTTCCGAAGCAGCCACTTTGGGTTTGGCACGGCGCTAACGACAGACTCGCCGCACGCTGTGCCCAGCCGCCCCGGCCGGGGGAAAGGGGCTGCCCGGCGGCGACGCCAGCGCCCGCCTGGGCACCACTGCTCAGCCCGGAGCGCTCCCCTGCCTCTTGCCCCCTTGGTTTTCAGGTGTGACACGGATCTGGGTGACCCGGGATGTGGCAGGTGGGAGGGCAGCGTGGCTGGCTGTGGGGCAGGAGCGGGGCTGTCCAGCTGGCGCGGCTCGGCACGGCGTGGCACGGTGTCCCAGCTGCCGCGCTGGCCTCGGCATCACCTGCACAAAGCAGCTTGTTTGTCAATAATGGAGCAGGGAAAATTGCACCCGAAATGCCTCTCGGCTCTGCTTTGTGCTGCCTTAATGCGTCCACCCTGGAGGTGCCGGCTTGGCGGCGGCACAAAGGCTGCTGGAAGGGAGGGGAGGAAGGGATGGGGAGCTCAGAGAGGTTCCAGGGGGGATTTGCTCCCCACTGCCCTGCACAGACCCCCAGTGCCAGGGTGAGGGGGCAGAGACAGGCTCTGACCCATGTGCTTGGCACCATCACAGCTTGGCCATGCCTGATGCCAGGGATGTCAGCCCAGTGGGATTGGTCCCAGAGGGACGTGAGTCTTGGGGACAGTTTTGGGGGGACAGCATTGCTCAGTGCTTGCCCAAAACTCCTGCTGCTGGGAGCGGAGTCCTACCAAACATCCCCATCTCACTGTGCTGGGACATTGCTCCGGCCTTGGGGACACGTTTTCCAGTGAATTCCATGTGAGTCATGGCTGCACTCGCCATCCCACCCTACCTGTCCCTCTAGAACCCTGACATGGAGGTGGCACCAGATTTTGGGGTGGCGTGGGAAAAGCAGTGACCCCCTGCTCACTGGTTTGGGTTGGGAGACACTGGGGGGGTCACTGGGTGAGCATCCTTGTCCCTGTCTATGTCCCCCTGTGGAGGCAGCTTCTGCAGTGGGAGGGGGCAGCTGGGGACATCATTTCAGGGGTGTGACAGCACAGCTTGGGGACACTGCTCCAGGGGTGCTATGGGACAGGACAGTTTGGGGACCCTGTTTCAGGGCACGGTCCCCATATTACAGGGATGACAAGGGGAGGCTGGGCGCCAGCACAGGGACTGGGGGTGCTGAGGGGGGGTGTCTGTCCCCACAGCCTGCCAGCCCCCCACCTGCGGCTCAGGGGCCGCACGCAGCTGCCTGCCCGGGCGTGCATCCCAGGAATTTGGGAGTGCGGGGGGGGCCCGGCTGCCTCCGTGCCCTCTGACCCCCCGGATGATACAAGCCCTCTTCTGTTTCTCCTCAGCCCGCCGGCGGGGTCAGCCTGACGGCTGGCGCTGGCTCCCTCGCCGCGATAAAACAGCTCGTCTGTCACGACACAATAGATCCGTCAGGCTGCTGGCACGGCCCAGGGGACACGGCCCCGGGGCTGGGAGGGTGCTGGGGTGCGCCTGCGAGCCCCCCTCAGCCGTGCTGGGGCTCCCGGGGGTGCTCAGGGTCTCAGCAGAGGGGTAGGGACAGGGACAGGAGCCAGGTGTCCCGGCTGATACCCCCGCCAGCCCCTGCTCTGCCGCAGGGAGATACAGCCCCGTGTCCTGGCTCCCTGCCATGCCTGCTGCCCTCACTCCTCGCCATCCAAAAATACCTCGGGAGGCCCCAGCACGAGGTGCCCCTCATGTGGGGGGACATCCCCGAGGGAATCGCTCACCTTCATCCATCCCAGTCCCGCTTTCCTCCTGACTTCGGGGTCTTTTGATCTAATTTTGCATCAGCTTCTCAGTAATTTCTGGGATCTCAGCATCCGGGATGCTGATGGGTGCAGGCTGGGCGCTGCATCCCCCTGCAGCACCACCCCCTGGCATGGGTGCGGGACCCCCCCCTGCACCCCCAGCCCCGACTGGGTGGTTTTTGAGAACTCAAAAGCGTCTCCAATTAGGAGCAGCGGTGCCGCGGCGCGGTGGCGAGGCACTGGGGCTGTCACTGTGCCGCCTTAATTAGCAGCGCCAGGGCAGGGGTCAGCACAGCTCGGCGGTCTTGACAAGGCTGCTATCAAGTGCAAGGAGGGAGGAGGAGGGAAGGGAGGGGAAAGCAAAGCTCCCCAACTCGGGACCAGCCTGGGCGGCGGGGAGGGGGAGGATGAGCGCGCCGGAGCCACGCAGGCAGAGTTAAAAGGGAATAAAATGGTCGCTGTCACCCGCCGGCGGCTCAGCGCCGGGGCTGTGCCTCCCGCTGCCGGGCTGTGGGACCGGCCCTGGGCCCCCCCAGCAGCCTGAGCACCGGGCTGGGGAGGGGGGCACGGGACCCCTGCCATGCTGGAGATGAAGAGCTGGTCGTCTTTGCTGCAGAGCCTCAGTAAGTGACGGGAGTGGCGAGGCTGGGGGCTGTGGGGACACCCCTTGTGTGGGGACACCCCTTGTGTGGGGACACCCCTCCTGTGGGGACACCCCTCTGCGAGGTCCCCACAAGCCGCCGCCTCCCCGGTCCCACCGTGCAAGGGGGAGTGGGTGGGTGGCATGGCCGGGGCGAGGGTCCCGCACCCCCCGGCCCCGCGTGCCGCCCCGTCCCCTCTCCGGCGTCCCCGGCCGCGGGGTCAGCGCCTGGCCGCAGCCAGGCTTAACCTCTGCCCTTACCCTCCCGACCTCCAGCCCTGTTAAAAAGGGTTTAAATGCAAAGTTATTTGATAGCTAATCCCAGCTATCCTGCGGGCAGCCCCGGGCTTTGGTGCTGGGAATGGCCCCGAGCCGGGACCCTCAGGCAGCACCGCCGGCACAGCTGGGGTTGCACCGGGGCTGGAGGTCAGGCAAACGCGCCGATTAAAGTCCGGCGGGTGAAAAGAGCTTAAACAAATCCCAAATCCCTCAGATGCTAGATGAGGCTGGTTGAAATTTGCTCGGGAGCCACCGTGGGGAGGGGGAGAAACGCTGAAGCTGGCGGGAGCACTGGGAAGGCCGAAATTGCTGGGAGCACTGGGGGAGCTGGAGCTGTGTGGGTGCTGGGGGGACTCAAGGCTGGGCAGGGGGCTCGGTTGGTGTTGTGGGGGCCAGGTCAGTGTTGGGGGGCCCTGTGTGCCTTCCTGCCCTACATCCCTGTGCTGCTGGGCCAGGAGGGACCAGCATCAGGGAACCCCCTGTTTCACCATCATCTCCCCATTTTAGCACATCCCTCCTCCAAAATGCCGTTTGTGGGGTGCCAAGAGGAGACACAGGTGGGTGTTCCCCCTGCCGAGCAGTTGCCCAGCCAAACTGTTTGCTTGGGAGCAAAAAATCCCCATTTTCCCCTTCCAGGTGTCATGACATGGAGGTGCTTGCTCGTTCCCGGGCCTGTGCCACCAAACAGGTCACAAGTCCCTGGCCTGCCATGCCCCCTTGCTTTCCCCAAGGAAAAACATCTCCTCGGGGTGCCAGGCTGCAGCATCACCCCTAAGTCCAGCAGGATACAGGGATTGAAGAGTCCTTGGGTAGCCAGATCCTTCCATCCCATCGTGATGCCATTAGGGAAACTGAGGCAGGCACAGCCAGGAGGTGCCGGTGTGGTGGGACCCGCGATCTGGGGTGGGATGAGGGCTGTGGGCGGGAGGCAGCCAGAGGAGGAGGAACAGAGGGACAATTCCTGGTGACAGCTGTCTGGCCTGGGGCTGGGGTGGCCGGACAGGCTCTGTCCCCTCAGTCCTTACGTGTTGCCCACGGCAGTGAGCCCCCAGAGAACCATCCGGGCCAGCTGAACCCCAGCCCGGGGACAGAGGTCACAGATGCTGCGAGGAGCCACGCAGACCCCCAGGCCTCCCTTAAGCAGGGAGGATGGATGGGCTGCAGGAAGGGCTGGGAACCCCTGTGCTCCCTGCCCAGCGGTTATGGGATGCTCTGCACCCCCATGCCAGCCCCCCCATTGTCACCTTGCGGGCTCCATCATCGTGCCCACTCTGCTGCGGTGCCCATCCCTCCTTCACACCCCTTTGTGAGCACTGGTGACAACCCCAAACCTCGCAGCTGGTGGCTCTGTGCAGGGACCAGCGGCCTCCCCAGCTCTGTCACACCCCACAGCCCACATCCCTGCCCACCAAGGGTTAACCCTGCGGAGGCAGGATGCCTGCAAGCCCTCGTGCCAGTTCAGAAATGAATGTTGCCTTTAATATACCATCCTTCAATCCTTATCTCTCCTAATTTATTGGACATAACTGGTTGCGCTGATGGATTCGTGGCTTAGACCTTGGCTTCTAAATTTCAGCATTAATAATCTGCCCCTTCATTCTGCTCTCCAGATGTCTTTCATTTATCTGCTTATTCAGGAGGGGTGCAACCTCGCGTCCTCCGTGCCAGCGCTAATGTGGCCCAGTGACAATAAATTTGGGCTTGCAATAACATGGCCAGATGAATGAATTGACCTCTTGGTGACTGTCACTCCCAGCCTCCCCCCTCGTTAGGGGCTGCTGGGGGCGTGGGGGGCCCCAACAACAAATACCGGTGTCAACCCGCTCCTCCTCGCTTTTTTCCCTCAAATTTGGGAAAATTTTTAGGGAAGTAGATGAGGGGAGTGCTTAATCATTAACCAGCTCTGGTGTGGGGCGAGAGCAGCCATCCCTGGGGAAATCCTAAAGCCAGGGAGCCCTAATAGAGCCCCGCAGGGGCTGTGACCCCTCGCCCAGGTGGGGATGTGTCAGTGCTGCCGGGCTGAACCTGCACCGGGCAGGTTGCACACCTGAGAGCGTGCGGAGGAATGTGTTTGCTTAATTAATTGGCGGCGGGAGCGCGCCGGGGGTGTAAATCTAACGTGGGCCTTGGCAGCCTGCAGTGCCGCGCACGCAAGACTAGACTTTAAATAAGGGTGCAATTATTGTTTGAATAATTGACGAACAACGGGCGCGCATCGGCGCTCAGCCTAATGGGCTTTGATCGCTCGCCAGGGCCGCCCGGCGCGCCGGCATCCCGCCCATGAAGGATGTGAGGGGTCCAGCGAGGGGTGCTGGGGGGTCAGCGGGGGAGGCTGGGGTGCTGCTCCCCTCCAGGTGGGTTTTGTGGGGTAGATGTGGAAAGCGGGGTGTTATTTTCCCCCTTGCCCCCGCCCCGGCCGACAGTGCGGCGCCGCGGGGGTCGGCCGGGGAGGAGGAAGAGGACCCTGCACGTAGCAATTGATTTAAATCATTTTAGAGAGGACCTATGGAAAATAAAAAGCCTTTAATCACATTTGTATCCATTTCCAGCCTCGGTAAATCAATTTGGATTGAGCTGGGTGCCACGGTTACAGCTGATTAGCGCGCGGCGGATGGGGTCAAATTAATGCTAGCTGGGTTCGCTTAATGGGGTCACCGTCGTGAGCATCCCTCCTCCGGGGCGCTGGGGTGGGGAGGAACATTTCGGTCCTGTCCATACCACGGACAGCTTTTCCAGCAAGGAAGTGCCAGGATGTGAGCTCCATGCTGCCCCGTGCCTCAGTTTCCCCTTGTGCCAGCATTAACCATCGCAGAGGGGCCAGTGAGCGGCGCTGGGGGTATTTAGGGCGATATTGGGGTCGTCCCACCTTCCTCCCCCTGATCCCACTGTGCATCACCCACGTGTCAGAGCCACTCACGTGTCCTCCCCGCTGCCCCACGGAGGAGCCATAAACAGGTCCCCGCGCCCCGGTGCCGGTTAATTTGTTTTCAATGGGTTCCAATCAATTAAGCGTGGTCCTGGCGAAGGGAAAAGTGCCCTGGTAATTGGTGAGAATAAATCACTCGGCAGAGCCGCGGTGGTGCCTGGGAGCCCGGGCTGCGGCCGCGTGGCGCTGTGGGGATGGGGACACTGGGGACACTGGGGGGACACTGGGGATGGAACCCGCTTTGCCCGGCCAGCATTCCTGCGGGGCCGGCGTGCGATCCGCTGGGAATGGCGTGCTTGGGAGCTCCCAGCTCGCTTCCTTCGCCTCTCCCTGCCTGCCCTGCCAGCTCCTTGCACGCGATGCCTGCCTGCACCCCGGGGCGAGGGCGATGCCTCCCTGCCCGTCCCCACGGTGGGGAGCATCCCCCCCATCCCCTTCGCCCGCCTCCCCCAGCCCTGCCCCAACCCGGGCTGTAATTACCGCACGCTGTGCTTTGATTGCTCCATTCCAATTAATTAAACCCGGCGGTGACCCAAATTATGATCCCTTGTCTTGTCAAGCGCCGTATTTTTAACCTTAACTGGCTGGGCTGTGTTTAGATTTCCAATCCGGGCAGAAATGTCACCCGGGGAGAGTGACTGGCGTTGAACCCAGCCTTCCCGTGACGAACCCCGTAATTAGAAACCCTCGTGTCCCCGAGACGGGTCTTTAAAGCTGTCAGAAGCCAAGATCCAGCCATTTGATACAAGACTATCATTAGCTGCGCCCAACCTATTAGCTGCAGGTAAATAACAGGCTGTACCGGAGCCGGGGAACAGGCGGGCTGGGGAATTGGATGGTTCTTAATTAGGAGAAGCGGTGCGAGGGATGCTTTCCCCTCTAATTGCCTTCGTTAGCAGCCTGGGTATGTGTCCCTGTGCCTGGATCCTCTTTCCTGGCTCAGCGACAGCTCCTGCGCCCCATCTTCCCATCGTGGTGCCCGTGCCACCCGCTGGCCTGGCCATGGGATGGGCACCGTGATGGGAAGGCGGGGGTGTGAAGCCATTTCCCAGGCTTGGATAGGGATTGATGGTCTCCGGTCCAAGCGGAGGATAAATCTGGGCTTGCCGCCGCTTTCCGAGGGCCTGTCTGGGTGACATATTCCGTTGGTTTGAATGTCTGGATGGAAAATCAATCACCGGGGCTGTTTCCGTCCCCCTTCTCGCGCTACGTTTTAATTTGCCAGGCTGCGGGGTCCGTACTCCGAGGATCCATCTATATTTGTGTCAAGTGCCGGCGTCTTTGTCTCCCTGGTACGGAATCGTCCTTCCCAGCTTGGCACACTCTGCCCTGGGCACGGTGTTGGGGTGCACGTGGGCACTGGGGGGTCTCCAGCCCTCCTGGGGTTTTTCCTGGTGTGAAACTGCCCTCCTTCACCAGATAGAGGGGCACAGAGTGTGGGGAAACTGAGGCAACGCAGTCTCCTCCGGGCTCTGCTTTCCCTGCTGGATGGACGAGGATCCCCATCCTGCTCTGCCCCCCCGACAGCAGGAGGACCCCCCATATCCAGCATATGGGGGGGTCAGGAGACACCCAGCAGTGCCGCGGCAGCAGAGCCGCCCGCCTGGCCCTCGCCGGCCTGCCCCCGCCTGATCCCGCTCCTGCAGACGCTCTCCCTGACACCGGCTGACAAGAGCCATTTCCAAGATGGATTGATTCAATTTAGCACCGATTTTTTGCCGGGGCCGGTGACGTACGGCTCCCCAGCCGGCGCTGGGCGGCACGTGACTCCCCAGCGCCCGCCGTCATTAGAGCAGCTCAGCACCGGCTGCTGCAGCCTAATCAGCCCCGGCCGGCGTGGGAGGGGGCTGCATCCTGCCCCGGCATCACATCCTGCCCTGCCACGGCTCCAGGAGGCTGCCTGCCCCCGGCATTCCCACCAGGATGCGGCCCTGGGAATGTGGGGGTGGTGGGGTACCCAGGGTCCTGGCAGCTGGTACCCAGGGTGGTACCCAGGGATGCTGGTGTTGATACCCTGGGATGCTTGCAGTACCACCAGGGATGTTGATGCTGATACCCAGGGATGCTGGCAGTGGTACCCAGGGATGCTGGTGTTACCCAGGGATGCTGGTGTTGATACCCAGGGATGCTGGCAGTGGTACCCAGGGATGCTGGTGTTGATACCCAGGGATGCTGGTGTTAATACCCAGGGATGCTGGCAGTGATACCCAGGGATGCTGGCAATGATACCCAGGGATGCTGGAGGTGGTACCCAGGGATGCTAGCAGTGATACCCAGGGATGCTGGTGGTGATACCCAGGGATGCTTGCAGTACCACCAGGGATGTTGATGCTGATACCCAGGGATGCTGGCAATGATACCCAGGGATGCTGGAGGTGGTACCCAGGGATGCTAGCAGTGATACCCAGGGATGCTGGTGGTGATTCCGAGAGATGCTGGTGTTGATACCCAGGGATGCTGGCAGTGATACCCAGGGATGCTGGTGGTGGCACGCAGGGATGCTGGCGGTGATACCCAGCGGTGCCAGAGCCGCTGGTGAGGCTGCGTGGGGGTGATTTTGTTTGTTCCCTCGTTTTCTGGGTTTTTCTCCAGGCTTGACGAGTATGTCTGGTTCTTTCTCGCTGTCTGTCTTCTTCTCTCTCCTTCCTTTGGAGGCAAATGGCTGACTGATTGCTTTTCATCTCCCGCTCTGAGGAGCTGTAAGAGCTACTTTATACAAACATCAATTACAGGCACGTAATAAATTAAGGCTCCCTTACACCGAACCCATTAGAGTCCACTCTCATATCAAAGCGCTCCCATCACACACGGATTGGGGTGGAGTGGGGGGGAGGAGGGAGAGGGAGGAAAATGTCTTATTAGCCGGCAGATTGTTAGCAGAACACTGATTTAATTGTGTCCCCGCGCCCGAGCGCGGGAGGAGGACGGGGGGTGCAGAGGAGGGGCACCCGGGGCCTGCCAAAAAAGAAATGCCCAGGGATTGTTCCCTTCCCCGAGGTGCTGGGGGGCCACCTCCCTCCCAGCCTTGTCCCCGTGCCAGCGCTGGCTGCCAGCGATTCTCCTGGAAACGGCCGAGGGGGCCGCGTTTCGGAGGTGGCCCCCACCCCGGCGGGCATCGTGCCGAGGCGCAAAGCCCACCCTCCTCCTACCCCCACCACCTTTGGGGTGCCACCTCCAGCACCTCGGCCTGGCTGGGTGATGCTGAGGGCTGCTGGGGTGGGGGGACCATGGCAGCTGCCCGGTGTCCCTGTGTGCCAGGGCCTTGTGGTGAGTCCTGCCGTGGCACAGTGGGCATCAGGGCTGGGAACCCCGGGCTGGGAACTCGCCCAAACGCCTCCCTGCTTTTGGATGGTGCATCAGGGTGTGGAGGTGGAAAAACAGGGGAGATGGGGGGCAGGCAGGAGGCAGGGAGCAAACTTCCCTGTAGGACAAAGGCGGCTGCATCCGCCAGCAGCTCCCGCTGCCTCTGCCTGCGAATAAATAGCCTCCAGGCTGTCAGTCTGGCACTACCCCGGGGCTGGAGGCTCTTGGAGAGGAACGGAGCCCGGGAACAGCAGGCATGGCTGGAGCGCTGCCCGCCGGGGCTGTGCAGGCGCTGGCACGCAGCACTGGCGCGCTCTGCCCGGCCGGGGCTGCCTCCCAGCCCGGCCTGGTGGCCCAGGGCCTCGCCACGCATCCCTCGCGATGGCCACGGCTCCCCAGGAAGCCAGGATGGGGACTGTCACGGGTGCACGGGGGTGCTGAGGTGTGCGTGGGGTGGAGCTGTGGGGTTGTACGTGGATGTGTGACACTCGCCAGGCCACCGAGGCTGTCTGTCCTCCTGCAGAGGTGACGCACGTGCGCGTCCTGTGCTGCGAAGGGCGTGTTGGGCACACGTGTGTGAGTGCACAGGTGAATCCATCCCTCTCTGCCAAGGGACATTGTGCACACGTGTGTGAGTGCACAGGTGAATCCATCCCTCTCTGCCAAGGGACATCGTGCACACGTGTGTGAATGCACACACATAAACTTGTCCCTCTCTGCTAAAGGATGTTGTGCACACACATGTGAGTGCACACACATGAATCCATCCCTCTCTGCTGAGGGACGCTCTGCACTCGTGTCTGTGCTCACACGCACCCATCCCTCTCTGCTGAGGCTGTGCACTTGTGTCTGTGCTCACACTCACCCATCCCTCTCTGCTGAGGCTGTGCAGGGTGCACAAACGCATCCCCAAGCTCCTCTCTGCCCTCTCCATCCCAGGTGTGCCTCCCCCTTCCTGCACACCCCTGGGTGCGGGCTGGGGGTCCTGCTTGCCCCCCTCCCTTCCAGGGCAGGTTTTATCTCCCGGCCTGCTCCCTGCCTGCCGTTCCCTCGCTGCCCTCCGAGCCTGACATTTACATATTAATATTTTCCAGGGAGGCAATGCGTTGCGGTGCAAGTGTCTGCATTGTGGTTGCACATAATGTAAAGTGAGATAAAGCGCCCGGCTCCGCTATGAATAACTGCAAATGAAAACCCATGTGGCCATAAAAGCCTTCACATTTGCCCTGTCAGCATGTGGTACATCGGCTAAACAACTGATTTAGCTTTTCTTTTTTTTTCCAAGGTTTATCACCACTTACAGAGGACATGCTCTTTGTGTACTGCCTGTCGCTTTCTGCTCAGCTTCCTTGTCACTTCCCCTCGGCGTCCTCCCAGCCGGGCCCTGAAACGATGCTCTGCTCCTCTAAACCGCCCTGACAGCCCCTATTAGCTTCTGGCCGAGTACAGCTTGGCGCTGCTGGGGCTATTTATCTCGCCGGCACAGAGGGCTGTTATCTATCACCCTCGCTCCGTACGGCCCCGCTCCTTCGCTTCTGCTGATGGCAGGGATTTGGGATGGGGTCCTGGTGGGGCCTGGGGGCAGCGAGGGGACCTGGCAGGGCTTATCCCTCCTCCCAAAGGGGCTGGATCCAGCCACCAGGCTTCGCTTTTTTGGCCGTGGTGGCTCCTCATGCTGGTGCTGCCGGGCTCTGACCCTCTCTGTGCCACGGGGATGCAGCCAAAACCGCTCGGGATAACCTGGAGAATTATTCCTGCTCCTACGCGGCGTGGTTGGTGTCATCCCCACGGCGGTGGCCCCGGGCAGGGGTGATGTCCCTGCGGGACCGCTGGCTCCCGAAGGCGCCGGCTTGGGTGCCAGACCTGAAATACCGGGTGGGGAGGGAGCAGGCGGGGTGGTGACGCCGGGGAGCGGGACGAGCAGCTCCGTGCGGTGCCTGCGGCGAGGGGGGAGGATGGGGGTCCCCGCTGGGTGCCCGCGGAGCTGCCTGGCCCTCGGCCAAGGGCGCTGGCACCCAGCCGGCCCCCGGCACTGCCGGTAACCAGAGCTGCCTCCCCTCGCTGTTATTTCAGCAGGTGGGGGCAGATCGGTTTACAAGGCCAGGGAGATGCCTATCAGTCCCCTCGCGCCACTTCGTCCCCACGCCACCTCTGCCACGTCCCCGTTAGCAGGGCTGGACATCTCCGGTGATGGCAGCTGCCCTCACCAATGGTCGCCTCTCCTGGGCACGCTGCTCTTTGGGGTCCCCAGCACTGGCTGGTGCTGGCAGAGGGACCGCAGTGTCACCAGCACGGTGGGCTTTGCCCCTGGGTGCCCCGGCTCGTCCCCTTGAGTCACGCCGGCAGCTGGGACCTCCTGGCAGGCGCCAGCGAGGTGTTGTCCTGCAGGGCCAGCCTGGGCTGGTGCAAGCTCTGCGTCACCCCACGCCCTGCCCGGGGTGCCAGCGTCCCTGGGCGCCGGGCAGGGGCTGGGGGGGCCCTGTCCCCTTGGCAGGCCTTGCATCAGAGCGCGAAGGGGGTGTTGCACAAGCGTTTTCTGTCTCAACCTGCCCCCGGCCAGTGCTTGGGGAGGGCTGCGGGGGGCCGTGGGTGGGAAGCGGGGGGCCGGGGGGTTGTTTACAGCCGCGGCGCTTGTTTCCTTCCACCTGCCTCGGGGGAAGCAGTTAGCGATTTGTTAGTCAAACCAGATGAGCCTTCCCGGAGCGGCTTCCTGCCAGGCTCAGCGCGGCCGGGCCGCCCTGCCAGCAGGGTCCCCCGCGTCCCCCGGCCCCGCCGTGCCCCCCGCCGCAGCCAGCGCCACTCGGG
>VYXC01009648.1:0-49962 GCA_013397175.1 Platysteira castanea
TGCCGTGGTCTGGCTGACAGGCGGTGCTCCGGCCGGGGCTGGGCTCGGTGATCCCGGGGCTTTCCCGGCCCGGTTGATCGGTTCCGGGCACCTGCGGCGGGGCCGGGGCCGCTGCGCTCCCCCCCGCGGCGGGCAGGGGGCGCCAGACCCCGCGGAACGGCGGGGACACGGGGACAGCGGGACCCGGCCTGGGGGACAGCGGGGACACGNGGCCCATCCCCGGCACGGACAGCCCTGGCCTGGGGGACAGTGGGCCCAGGCACGGACAGCCCTGGCCAGCCCTGCCCTGGGGGACACCGGGCACAGCAGCGCCGGACGGGACAGCGATGAGATTGTCCCGCTCTGCTGTCACCTCGAGTGCTGAGGCAGTTTTGGGTAAGAGGCATATAAAGCTGTTAGCGTCCAAAGGAGCCCACAGGGATGGTGAAGGGTCTGGAGCTGCTGAAGTCACTCGGTCTGTTCGGCCTGGAGAAGGACAGACCTCAGGAGCCGGCAGGTTCCTCGCAGGGGACAGCACCCACCTCTGCTCTGCGGTGACCCGCGACAGCCCCCGAGGGAAGGGCTGAAGGTGGGTCGGGGAGGTTTAGGTTGCATATTAGGGACAGGCTCCTCACCCTGAGGGTGGTCAGGCACCAGTAGAGCCTCCCCAGGGCACTGCTCACAGCACCAGCCTGACAGAGGTCAAGAAGTGTTTGGAAAACACTCCTGGGCACATGGTGTGACCCTTGGAGTGTCTTGTGCAGGGGTAGGAGTTAGAGTTCGACCCTTGCAGGTCCCTTCCAGCTCAGGATATCCCGTGAGATGCTCATTCCCGCGGGGTGTGGGGCTGGTCAGAGCCATGGGGCGGCAGTCCCTGTTGGGGCCAGCGCGGTCTGGACGCGGCTCCTCTGCCGGACCCCTCTGGGCCAGCACCCCGGGCTCGGGGCTGGCCCGGGCTGGGCGCTGCACGGAGCTTTTCCTGGAGCAGCAGCTGACTCCGGGCTCACATTGATTTCCATTTGAGTCGGGCACTGCCTAAAAGGCCCGGAGGGAGCTTGCACGGCATCTGTATTGCTGCAGCTTCCAGAGCGAGCCTTGCCAAGGCTCTCCGTGCGAAGAGCTGAGGGAATCCCTCTGCCAGCTCCCTCTGAGGGACGCCTCTCTCGAGGCCTCCTGACACGGGGTGTTCTGCTGCTAATCAGGGCCAGAGCAAAGAGGTCCTGACCAGCACAGCCCAACACCTTCCCAGATGTGGTGTCCTTCCCCTTGGCAAAGCAGAAAAATGTGTGGCTGTTGTCATCGCAGTCACAGAATGGCCTGGTTTGGCAGGGACCTTAAAGATCATCTCATTCCACCCCCCTGCCGTAGTGACACCTTCCACTATCCCAGGTTGCTCCAAGCCCTGTCCAACCTTGAGCACTTGCAGGGATGGAAGAGCCACAGCTTCTCTGGGCAACCTGTTCTGGTGCCTCATTACCAGAAGGAATTCTTCCCTGATACCCAATCTAAACCTGCTCTCTGTCAGTTTGAATCCATTGCCCCTTGTCCTGTCACTCCATCCCTTGTAAATGGTCTCTCTCCATCCTTTCTGGGGGCTCCCTTCAGGCACTAAAAGGCCACAGTTGGGTCGCCCCGAAGTTTCTCTTTCCCAGGCTGAACAATCCCAGCTCTCCCAGCCTTTCCCTCCAGCAGAGCTGCTCCATCCCTCTGATCACCCTGGGGCCTCCTCTGCACTGGTTCCAGCAGCTCCACATCCTTCCTGTGCTGGGCCTCAGGGCTGGGGGCAGCTCTGCAGGTGGGGTCTCACCAAAAAATGTTCCAGCAGCCAGGTCTGGGACAGGCTGTCCTCTCCCAGCACCTGAGCACCTTCCCAGCTGTGCAATCCCACCGTGAAACACCTCCCGTGGGTTTAGGGTGCTCCCCACACCCATCCTCATGGCCAGGGCTGTTCCTTGCCCTGCATCGATTGGTGCTCAGCACTGCCTGGCTCCCGGGGCTCTGGGGTTTGCCTGTGAAGCAAAGGCAGCTTTGCAGTTTCTTTACTTTGCAAACTGGTTGCTATTATTAGCCCAGGTTCAAAAAAGTATCTTTAGCAGCAAGAACTAAACCCTCTTTTCTTCTATTTATTTATTTTTTAAGAGGAATGTCCTAGCACAAGAGCTGAACCTGGTTCAAATGGGAGGTTTCTCATCCGTTTTCACCTGACAAAGCTTTTTTTTTTTGTTTTGGTTTTTTTTTTTAACCTTCTAATGGGACGACTTACCAGGCCTTTCTGCCTCCCTCAAAGTGATGAAAACTCTTCTCTGCTTTTCAGGCTGGTGAAATGGGAGTGAAGAAAGGGACTAAGGCAGTAAGTACTTGCTCAAATATTCTGACTTCTTTGTCACTCAGGTGAAAATAGAAGGATAAAAAGAAGAAAAGAGCTGAAAGAGATTGTTCTCTTTCCTCTGAAAAATTCATCTTTCTTATGGCTGGTCTGGCTTGTAGAGAGCCTAAAGTGGAAATGTAAGACCCTACAGAAAAAAAAATGCAGTTTTTTCAAAATTTCATTTTAAATTTTTTAAGTAAAATTTTTGGGTTTTTTTCTTTTTTTAGAGGAAAGGTAAAAAATCCAGTGGAAAAAATAGTTTAAAATTAAAAAGGATCACATCCTGGAAACTCTGGTTCCTCCTAGAGGGGCAGCTGATATGCAGTGAGGTCTGTTTGGTTCTTGGTAATGAAGCCTCATCATGTTATTTCATTCTCTTCCTCCTAATTCTCCTTTACCTCCCTCAAAGGGATGTGGAGCCCCTCACCTGCTGGACTTTGTGTGCCCCAAAAGCAGCAGGAGATGTCCCACCTGCCTCAGTGCCAGGTCCCCTGGAAGTGCTTTGGAGAGAGAACCAAGACAAAATGAAAACTGCCCCCTAAACATCACCCAAGATTTGGTGTGGGGATGCAGAGGGGAGGGAGATGGCTCAGTTGTCCCTCCCCTCGTGCCAGACACGGCAGAGGCTCTGTGTAATCCTATTTCTGAACGTGTCACACAGCATCTGGGTGCAAACCCTGCTAAAGGACAGCAGGGGACACTGGGGCAAAGGAATTTCCCTGGACACGGCTGCAGATTGTGCTATAAATGTGAAGATGAACAAGGCTTATAAAGTTCATCCCTTGGGACCTCTCACAGGAGACAAAATGCTGGCAAACGAAGGTGTCAGGGCAAGGTGCTCTGAAGATGGGCCATAAAGAATCAAACCAAACTACCTGAGGATGAGTGGGATGGAAAGCAGTCTGCCTGCAGGAGCCTCAGGTGTTCAGGACCACATTCCCTGAGCAAGCCAAGAGCTGCAAGCAGCCCAGGGAGCCTCGGCAGTGGTTGGCACAAAGTGCCACGTCCAGAGCAGAGCCCACCCAGATGCCCAGCTGACCACAAGAGCGGCTGTTCCACACTCCTCATCAAAAACATCACATGGCAGGCGGAAGATTAAATCCACATGATGAATCCTCTCCTGGCCAGCAGCAGTTGGCCATCCCCAGCTGTCCCAGATGTGTTTGCTGTGGGCTGGAGGCCAAGGACAGCTGGCTGCTGCTCCGTGAGGCTCAAGCCGCAGCTGCGAGATCCAAGCCAGGCAAAGGCATCAGATGGCTGAAAATTCCTCCCCGGAGTCTGGTGAGACCCCATTGGTGGGGCAGTCGTAGGAGGGGTTGGCAGAGCTTGCTCGGTGTACTTTTCGTGGTTTTTAGGATGTCTGGAGTCTGCTTTCCCAGAGCTTTTTAGGATGTCAGCCCTGCTTTCATATGTGTGCCTTTCCACCTTTCTATTTGCCCACTGTTCCTCTTCCCTGGCCTCTCCACTCTGGATATCTTTTCTTTTACAGCCAAAGGGTTTAGGGTTAATGAAGTACTGGCTCTTAGGTCAGCCTTTTCAAGAAGTTGTGCTTCCTTGTCAGCAGCTGAGCTTTTTTGCAAACACGGTGTTCTCTACCTTGATTTCATTAGTCTTTTTCGCCTCAAAGTTTTCTTTTGTGGTGCTTGGGTTTTTGTTTGGGGATTTTTGGTTGGTTTTTTTGTGGGGGTTTGTTGTTGTTTGTGCTTTTTTTTTTTTTGTTTGGTTGGGTTTTTTTCTCCCTGCCTTAATTTTTAACCTTCTGCTCTTTGCCAAGCTTTTCTGTGCTACTGTGCATGCTGATGTTACTGAAACGTTTAAGCAGTGAAGCCTGAAGTTCAGGGAGATGAAAATTGAATCTGCCTCTCTTACCTTACCCCACCCCTTGCTGTGCATATGCATCAATACTGCCCAATTACGTGACCCCCACTGATCTTCTCTCCAGCACCTCTGCCTCACTGAGCACTTGCTTTCCACATGGCTTTTAGGGTTTTTTTTCCTTCTGCCTATTGTACAATCTGCTCCTCTGCTCGGTAGTACTCATCACCATTGTGTCAGAGTGCTTCACACATGGTAATGAATTTAATTTCACACCACCACTACTGGAAGACAGGTTATTTTTAGCCTCTCTTTAAATTTGTGAGGATTGACATGCAGAGCTTCAAGCAGGAGAGCAGTGGATGCTTCTGGCCGTCAAGCTGGAGATCTCTGGGGTCATGATTTTGGAATACTTAACCCCAGAGGGTTCTCTGCAGGGCAGCTGCCCCTGAGCAAGAGTAAGGGGTGCCTGGCACACTTGTAAATCAGACCCAGGATGTCTCTTACACCTCTGGGAGCCAAAGCAAGTGGCTCCCAATGGAAACTTGGGATCAAATCCTTCCGTAAGAGCCAGAGGCAGCACCTGCTCCCACAGTGTGCCCTCGCAAGAGGAGCATCCTCTGTCTTCCTGCAGCTTCACGGCTGTCTGCTGTTTGTCCCTCGTTATCAGCCACAAATAGCAGCTGCCTGTAAACAGGAACTGCTGCTCCTTCACTGTGCTCATTCCGTCTGGGATAGGCACATCTGGCTGGCTGGAAGAGCTGGAGGTGCTGTGGTGAGGTAACGGGATTCTGTAATTAAACACCATCGTAATTTGCTGCTCTTCCATCTGTGTGTGAGGGCATTGGGGCTGCTCTGAACCCTCCTGATTGGAGTGCTTGACTCTCTGACCTCGTGGATATTGCTTCTGGAGAGGGTTCGCAGGCTGCTGGCAGCAGGCACTCGTGGCCATCGCAGTGTTTATGGGCTCTGGCTGCTCTTCGTGACCCAAAGTCCTGTGTTTTCAGCCCAGCATTTGACCAGTGTGGCCTTGTCTCAGCTGTTCCCACCTCCCCCACCAACAAGCCACTGAACTCCCTCTTGTCCTTTTTAATTATTCCAGGTCTTTCTGCCCCTCCAAATACCTTCCTCATCTTTCTTTGTCAGCTCAAAGGAGACCCTGGTCCCATCACAGCTGGCGAAGCTGAGCTCAGTTTACAGCTGCAACCAAACAGCAGCACAAAGGTGCTACCGAGCTTTGGGGAGAATAAATCCCCAGGGAAGAGTGAACTCTGCACTCAGGACCTACCACATCTGGGCACATCTGGAGCGTATTTCCACCCAAACTGGATTTATTCCCGCTCTGGGTGTCCCGTGTGTTTATGCCCTTGCTTGCTGAAGGGCACTCAGGTCGGTTCAGGGCTGAGTGGAGTCCAGCTCCCTGCAGCAGCGTGGGAAATACAGGTTCCTTTGTCCCTGGCACTTCTGCTCCTGTTAATAGTGCTGTTGGCCAACACTCTATCAGGGATAATGATACGGGCTTCAGGCACTGCCGTGTGATCGCTCTGCTCGGGTTGGCTCGGCAACACGGCCACAGAGCACGGATGTCAGCGAGGGGTGGGACAGCAGAGCAAGCGGAAAGGAAGGTGGCAATTCCTGCTGGAATATGCGACTAATTGCTGTGCTTTGAATCCAGGGGATTTGAGAAATGTCTGTACAGAGGCTGGTTAATTAGCGGTGATGTCATTCTACCTGCAATTCCAGGGCAGGCCAGCTGAAACATCACCTTTGGATGTAGATTTAATCCTCGACAAAGTGTTCTGCATTGGAGTGCATAATGTGGAGCTGCTTTAAGGCAGCCACAGAGAAGCTGGAAATGCTGCCACTGTCGGGGCAGGGAGAGGGAGTTTGCCCTTTTATTGTGCAGTTTGATTGAGGAGTGTGAGTCCGTGCCTGTCTGAGGGTGATCGCTTGGACCTTCTGAGTCCTGGACAAGTTGTAGCTTCACCCAGTTATCCTGCTGCTCAGCAAAAGCTTTCCTGCAGCACGCCCCTCCCTGGCTTCTTTGGCATCTGAAGACTGCTTTACTAAACCCCTACACCCCCCCAAAAAATAGGAAGGGGTGAAATTTTGCGGATATGTACGTCGGGCTGCATGCAGGGCTGCCTTGCTGGACCTTGCTGCCATGCCCTGCAGGAGAAAGCTTGAATTTGGATGAATCTTTGCAGGTAGACAAAACAGCCCTTTGGTAAAAGGTTTATCATCTGGGGACAAAGCTTCCACCTTTCCTCCCTGATAGTGTTGAAGTAAAACACGTGGGAGGGCTTCCTCCAATGGTCTGCCAAAGCCTTTTCTGCCTGGAGGCTCCTTCGGCTTTGTGGAAAAAGGTAGAAATAAGCAAAAGACTTCTGGGGCTATTGGGGTGAAGTAGAGCCAAACCTCCTCCTTCCCCCACAGCTCCTCTTCAGTGTCTTTTCTTCTCATAGGTTCTGCTTTCTTCCCACTTGATTTTTTTTTTCCCCCTCCTCTTTATATAATTTTTTCCAATTTTGTTGTTGGCAGCTCCTCTGTTTCAGATCCTCTTCAAACTTAATTAATGTGCTGCTTATTCCTTCTTCCAGATCGGTAATTATTACACTTAATAAGACCAGATCTAGTCCTGACCTGTGCATTACCTCCTGCTATCTCAACCCTTTCCAGCTTGCCAGGATGTTGCAGCTCACAGCAATGCAGCAGCACATCAGCCCATGCAGAAAGGTCAGAGGGGCTTTCTTGGCAAATAAACAGCAAAAATACATCAGGCCTAGGGAAACTCAGCTTGTGTTGCTGAACAGAAGGTGGAAGGAGAAGCTGCTGGAGTGGTTCTTCTCCTGACACGGAGTTGGGTGGATCCAGATCTGCAAATCCACCGAGCAAGGTCCCCTCTGCCGCTCCTGGCAGAACACGTGAGCCTGCTCGCTCTGAGGAGCGGGACTGTGGGCTCCTGGAATCCTGCAGAGCTCTTTCTTTTCTCTCTGCCTTCCTAATTACCATCTCTGCATCTGCTAATTGTCAGGTTTTCATCAAAATCTTGGTGGTTTGCACGCAGAGGAATTTCCACTTAGGGAAGAGGGGAAAAAAATCCCCCGTGCTGTTGACAAGCTCTGTCTGGGGCCCTTCGAGGAGCTCGGGGATGTGTTCCACATCACCCAACTCTGCCTCACCGCCCCCCTCCAGGCCAGGGCAGCTTTCTGGGGGTTGCATAGCTAATGCCCAATGCTTCCCACTGATCTTTTGTATAAGAAAAGTAACAAAGTGGCCCGATTAACCGGGATTGAAGGAATTAAAGCCCGTGTTTGTGGAGATAGTGATCAATGAGGTCCCTTTTAACACACTTGTTACTCTGGGCTTCCTTTGATTGGCATGTCAGGAGCTACACACCATAAATTACCTTGATGGATTCCCCTGTGCATCTGAATTTAAAAGAGATGAGGCAGAGGGTTATTTTAGTTAATATTCCAGTGTGTGACTTGCCAGGTGCTGTGCAGCTTCTGCCTTGACTCATAACCTCTGTTCTTTGCCTTCCCAAGTCCCATCCCATGGAAACAGCACTGCAGCTGCCCTCGAACCTGCCTCTGGGCTTTCTGCAGCTCCCACATTCCCTGACCCGAGAGTCCTTTCTGCCTGGGCCATCCCTGAAACAGTTTGTGCCTTGAGGAGGGAGCAAGCGCTGTGAGGCTGAGGCACATTAATTACTGACACGAACTCTTGGCAGGACCTAGCAGCTCCACCCAGGCCACCAGCCGGGGCTGCTGGCAGGGACCCTGTGCAGAATTAGCTAGAGAAGTGTTCCTGGGTGCGCATGGGTCCACAGGAGAAATTTTGGTGCCCCCCACTGCAGCCCATTAGCTCAGTGAAGTGAGAGGCTGCCTTCCTCGGATTAGAAATCACTTGAGGATGCCATTTACTCAGGCAGATTTCCCAGCTGACTGAGCATTCTTATTCCACTAATTACTAATCAAGAGGGTGGTGTGTGCATTGGCTCCCAGACAGGAGGAGCTCTCCTCCCTGATGGTGGGGCTGGCTGGACTGGGGGAAGCAGAACAGATCCTGATCATTATTATCCTCTCCCCTGCTATCAGCTGGAACAAAGTAAAGCTCGCTCTGGTAAATCCTGCAAAGTTTGGTGCTCAGATGCTGCAGCCTGGTGCTGTCTACATTGCTGGGCCCCAGTCCAGCCCTGCAGGTGAATTCTGTCAGCACTGGGGCTCGCTCAGAGCCAGGACCCCAAACTCACTCTGGCTGCTGCTGTGGAGTCACCAGAACAGCCCAGCACATGAAGGAAATAACTAACCTGAATCTTTGTCAGGCTTTGACCAACCTTGTCTTGTTCTGTTGTCAGCTGGTGTGAGAGGGATAAGACATAGGAAAAAGTTGCTGGTTTAAATTTCCCAGTACTGAATGCTGGTGGGCTTTGGGATATGGAGTGGAAACCACACAGCCCAACCAGCTTCAGGGCTTCCTGCTGCGTTGGGCTGTTCTGCATCACAGAGCTTGGCCTGTTGTGAGCATTGCTGGTTTGGGGGAGATTACAGCATCTCTTTTCTCATTTGGAGTGTCCCTGGGTCTGTGTTTTCCTACTTGGCTGAGGCAGGCTGCATTTCCCGAGGCTCCGTGTCCCATTGGCAGGCACTGAGAGCAGCAGAACATCTGCCTGTCTCTGTGCCCTGCGCCGCTTCCTCCCGGGCAGCAGAGCTGTTCTGCTCCGCCGTGAGTCTTCCTGCCATCAAATGCACAACTCCCCTGGCTGTTTCCCTGACCTGCTTACACCAAACACCCCCTCCTGAAGCAGGCAGGCCCTGGGAGAGCACTGCTATCAGCTGTGCACTTGTAGTCACAACTCCAGCTGGATCCTCCAAAGCGCCGTGCCAGGGAGGAGTTCCAGCTGCCCGCCCTGGGACACACAGCCTCGTGCTGGCGTCGGTGCTGGCCCAGTTCTGGCAGACAAATGGTGCTGGGGCTTCTAATGCACGTGACTGAGTGTGTTCCAGAGAGTGGGGGTCACCGTCAGTCTTGGGGAAGGCAGGGAAGGCCAGGACTGGTGGCTGAGCCAGTCCCCCAGCCCTGGCACCAGCTGTGCAGATGGTGCAGCACGAGGAGCTGTGGGAGTGACAGCAGAGCCCTGGGGCCCTGAACTGCTCCTTTTTTTGTGCCCTTCTGGCAGGAGAAGGCTAACACACAAATCATTTCTGAGCAATTCTTTTGTTAACCCAGCCTCATCTTCCGTGAGGGCGGCTCCAGCAGCCGGGGCTTGCAGTGGCCTGGCCCTTGCAGCCACCTTAATATCATGAAGAGCTCTTATTACCTGGGTCTCTGCTGGTTTTTTCAGCTATTTAGAGCTGATAAAACCCCCTCACTGTCAGGCATTGCCTCAGCTCCCTGTAAACTTCACCAAACGTGACAACATCTGAATCCTTCCAGGGCCCGTGGCACAGGCAGCGTGGTGACATTTAGAGCTCTTGTTAAAGGAGCGGGTTCAACTGAGGTCTTTGGGAATCTTCTCTGCTGCTGGCAGGTTTTATCTGTGACCACACTGCACGGGTGGCTCTCCTGCTGGATGGAGAGGATCCCGAGATGGCTGTTTTGAGGGAAGTACACTCGGAGTCCAGATGTGGCAGGTCCTGAGTGCACCAGAGTTCACTCTTCCCTGGGGATTTATTCTCCTCATGGCCTTGGCACCCAAAGCTCAGCAACAGCTGTAAAACGAGCTCAGTTTATCAAGCTATGATGAGATCAGGGTCTTCTTTGAGTTGACAAAGAAAGCTGAGGAGGATATTTGGAGCAGAGGGAAGACCTGGTATCACACATGGCATGAAACATGAACAGAGGGCATTTTCCAAACGCTTCAGCTAGCGTTGTCAACTCCAGCAATTTTTAGTGTGAACCTCCTCGTATTTGGCCCTGTTTCAAGTTCTAGGTTTTGGCTCTGTGCCACTCTATTCCCTTGGAATAAAAATCGAGTTCACAGCTTTGTGGGTGCAGAGAGAAACTCAGAAGGACCCTGGATCAGAAAAAACCAAGCGCAAACAGGGACTCTCAAAGCCAGCCTTCGTAAGCACTCGATCTAGGCGTTAGGTATCTAAATTGTTTAAGAATTTTTTAACTTGACAAGCATGTGCAACATTAGAAATAGAAATGCTGAGGCATCAAAAACCTTATGACTCCACAGGGGGATTTTTGAACTGATGCTGCTGTTGTAACTGCAGAACAGAAAAGAGGGAGTATGGGAACAGGTCCTTCTCTCCAGGTTTATTTTTGCTCTTGCCAAGGGACTGCAGGACAAATACAGTCTCTTTCAGGCCCATTAGCTTTTATGAATTTGTTCTACTGCCAGCATACAGCTTTTGGATTTCGAGACAGCTCCCCCTGCTAAAAGAGCCCTGGTACTTCTCCATGTAGTTGGACCTGGCTTCTGGAGATTTGGATGACATGTTTTTATCATAGAAACGAGACTCCAGCTCTCTGCTTTCCCAGGATCTGCCTAGACACAGCCCTTGAGCTCCACAGTGCCTTGCAGGAAGGGCTTTTTAGCTCTGTGAGGTGTTGTGTGGGCACGCACGTCGAGCATCTGTGTGAAATGAAGATACACAGCCATCCTGATGGTCATTGCTGGGTTTCCTTGGGCACGGCTGAGCTGTTGGTCAAACCTCAGACACACTGGAACCCTCATCTAAAGCAACAAAGATTGTGGTCTTGTGTAGAAACAATGCAAGCATCCCTTGGGGTTATATATCAGTAGATCCATAGACCAGTTCCTCTCAGGGAATGTGGATAGTTGAGGAAAAAATATCTTTTGCACTAGTGCACGTTTGTTTGTGGATTGTGAGGGATCAGGTGAGCCCTGGATGGCTGTGCCTCAGCCCATCACCTTCCCACCAGCACTGCCCTACAGTGCCCCAACAGCTTCCAAAAATTATGATTTTTCTCCTTTACTTTGCCAGGCTGCTTCTTCAGTTGCCTGAACTTCTGGTGGCAAGAGCCACCTTTGCATTTGTCTTGCCAGGATTTAGTCCCAGCATTATCAGGTTCTTGGAATTTATGGATGAAGTGACAAACTGCGTAACACGTGGGATGCTCAGCAAAAGCTCTCTCCGTTTTCTGAGGTTTAGAGGGGGAGTTTCAGCAGCAAGAACAGGTTTTGTTATGTGTTTGAGAGGGTGAAAGGAGCATGTCCTGTAGCCCGTCCCATGAGGAAAAAGTGTGTGGGCAAAGTCTGTTCCTGTGGGGACCAGCAGATTGTTGTGGTCACCTGCTTTGAACTGTGCTGGGATAAAACAGCTCTTGAGCTGTTCCTGGGAGAGCATTTTAGGTGGCTTTTGTCCCCCCAGGGCAGGCTTTGAGGGCTTCACCAGGGACATGGAGGGGAAGCAGCTGCCTTCCCAAGGGGAAGGAGGTAGTGCCTTTCTCCCCCAGCCGTGCTGGGGGTTGTCCCTGGACTCTGCTCCCTCCCCAAAGGCAGCAGAACTCCAGCTCAGCGCTGGTTTGTGGCTCCAAACCACCAGCTTTTGGATGCTCTCCTTGGATGGACATTAGACTCTGCTTGAGGGGTGAGAAGGTGGTGCCACAGATGGCACACGGCAGCCCCAGCTGGAGGCTGGGACGGTGGCATCCAGGGCGAGCCGTGACCCCGCGTCCGACCGAGGATGGAGGCGGGTGGCTGATTTATGGCAGAGAGGAGCTGGGGGTCTCTCCGAGTGGAGCTGGAGGCGAGTTGCCATGGAGATGGGCTAATAAAGCACCGGCAGCAGCCGGCTCTGACGCTGCTCCGGTTGCAAAGAGCGGGCGGGCGGGGAGAAGGGGCAGCTGCCACGTGGGGATGGAGAGAGAGAAGGTGACACCAGCAGAGTGGGACAAGAGTTTGGTCTGTAAGGCTGTTGAGCTATCCCTGGGTGCTTTCAGAGTGGAAGGGAATGAGAGGAAAAGGCCCTCCTCTCCTGGCTCGTTGGGAAGCAGGACATCATCATGGTGCTCCTTGGCGATCAGTGACCAGCAGCTTCCAGGGAAAGGCAGAGGATCTTTGTTCTGGCCACCTGTCTGCAGGCTGGCTGCTTTCCCTGGCAGCAGGAGAGGCCTCCAAAGTGGATGTCAGCTTGCAGGGACCACCTCACACAGGACTGGCACAAAGGACTCCACCGTGCCCAGCACTGGGTCCTGTTTTCTCCCCACGCTGGCTGCTCCATGCCGAGGCGACACCAGCAGGACCTTTGCAACTGCAGTGCCCTCCCTGTGCTGATGATCTTTCACCCTTGGAGCTGCTCTGCGCCTCCCAGTGCCCCTGTGGGAGGTGTTACTGGGGCATGTCCCTCTCAGCAGGCTGCCCTCCTGCCTTCCAGCGCTGGGGAAGGTCAGCCGTGCTCAGTCCTTCACTGCAACACAGCCGCAGGCAGGGATGCTGACTTTGGGTGTAGGATGGGCAGCATGGGGATGGACTTGCCCCCAGGAGCTGTGTCCTGGAGGTGTGCTGCACACCCCTAAGCTCTTGCTCCAACCTGCCCCTGCAGAACGGGCCCTCCTGCTTGGCTGTTGTAGGGCTGAGAGCTGCAGTTCCATTCTGTTCAAGGGCATTGCAGCGTGCACCTAAAACCAAGCAGACTTTTATCCTGGCTTGTTGAGCAGGCTGCTGGGAGGGAAAGGCTTTGCTAATTGTTAGCAAGATACTCCCAGGCTGCTGTACTTCCATTTTGAGAGATTACTCTTCAATAATAGGGTGACAGCCATATTTTAACCTTGATCACCATAAGAAGGGTTTTGCCTCAAAGCCATGAGCTGCTGGACTGTGCCAGAGTTCAGGGAGGTGTTCCAGCAGGTAAAAGCAGAGATGGGGAGGTTATACAGTTTAAAAAAGAAATAAAAAGCCTTATGATGGAGGGATGCATTAAAAGATAATTGCTTACAGGTTTCACAAGATGTTTTTATGTCTCTTAAATTGATGAATGTATCCACAGAGACTGATACTTGTAATGAAGGGTTACCTTTACTTCTGAATAGAGCAGAGATCAAGGCAATTACAACCAGGTATTGATGACACTACCCATACCCCCCAGAGAAAAGGTGGTCTAAAACTGGACTTCTTAAGCTACCTAATGCCTGCTTCCCTGGCCAAAGCCTCTTCCTTCCATCCTGACAGCATCCCCTGTTGTCCAAACCCCTCCTGTGCTACTGCTGGATAGCCCTTATGTCTTTAATTCCATCGTCATGCACTATCCAGATGGTGGGAGCACTCCCTTCCCTTACGGGTCAGTTGGTTTTCAGCACTGGCTGGGATAAAGGAAGTTTTCCTCAGCCTTCCTTGATGTCCCTGCAGGGCTAACAGGTGGGGTGAGCAAATCCTGAGGGGCATGAAGATTTTTGGGATCTCTGGGGCAGCCTCTCCACTCCAGGAGGGCTTTGACTGGTGGATGTGTTGATTAATGGTTTGGCAGCTGGAAGCAGCCCTCGCTGTGGTGCACAGGTGCCTGCTCTTCCAAGGATTTGCCTGAGCTGATAATGGCATGGATCAGCACATCTGGAGGGGCAGAGAGGGTTACAAAGTGCATATTCACTGATCTCCTAATTCGGGAGGTGTACCTTTCTTGGGTGCTGCACCTCTAGCTCTGCTCTTAGCAACTCACTCTTCATGTGGCACTTCCTTTTCTGTCTGACTCCAATCAGTCTCTTCCCCACCTCTGTAAGAACCTGGCGTGTGCTGTGGCTACAAGGGGAGGGATCCATCTTGAATTTTAGATTCTTGGAAAAGTTTTCCAATAAAGGGCCTTATGCCCGAGACTAGTTCAGGCTGCTGGCAGTGTCAGAGACCTCTGAGCAGGGGAGGCAGTGTTTGATGAAGGCACCTCCCAGGGCAGAGTGGGAGACGTTGCTCTTGGGGAAGTGGGTATGACTGTTGCTCGTGGAAGGACAGGCCTCAAGAGAAGCGTGGTTTTCATTGCCTCTGACTGTTGGTAGCACTACTTAAATGTGTAAATCTTGGAACGTTCTTCAATATGAACCACTTAAATCCCTGAGTCACTTCTGTCTCCGGATATGCCTGTCTCGCTGAATTCTGTTTCATGCCTCTTCTCATATCCAAGGCAGCTCAATGCCAGCAGCTGAATCAGTTTGGAAAGGAGGAAGAACAAGTGTTAGGATGACTTTTGCATTGAAGGCCATCAATGTTCTTCAGGAGGCCAGGTCCCCTGTCTGATCCCATCCCTGGGCGTGGTCATCCTGGTGTGTTCTCCAGTGGAGCCTCACCTCCCAGTGGGAAGATCGTGGGCCAGATCCTTGGGGCTTTTGGCCGAGGGAATGGCTGTGCCTTGGGACTCCCTCTGGGCTCTTCCCCATTCCCTTGCCAACACTCTTTTGTTCACAAGCATATAAACGAGGAACAGAAGATGTGTCTTGGAGGAAACATGGATGTAAGCAGGAATTCTGTGTGAAGAACTATGGCCAAATTGTGTTGCTCGCAGGGCTCTTCCTTAGCTGACCATGCCCTGAGTAGGAGGCTGGACTAGCTGCTGATGTCCTGAAATATCTTCCAATATGAGTTTTCCTATGATCCTATGATTTGTCCTAGTTTTGGAGACCAGCAAAAAGCTCCTCTGCTGGCGTGCACACACAGCTGTCTCCTTGAGTGATGCTTTATATTATGGCAGGAGGAATTCAATGCAGAAACAGACATTTTAAATGGCAGCAGCCCTATACCATGCACTGGGTGCTGTCATTCATGTGTGAACAGTCTAAGGACAATTAAAATGTTGGCTGTCCACACGAGATCTCTAAAGTAAGGTCTCTGCAGCTCAGGCAAAATATTTTTCAAAGAACAGAAAATAACAACTTGAAGGTCTTGCTGCTGCTGCTGCAGAATTGTCCTGTGAGTATTTAACCTCCATTCTCTGGGGTTGGATGTGATGTTAAGGGCTGGAGAAACTTACCTTGATTACGGTTTGTGGTGGTTCAGAGTTCCTGTAGAGAGCCAAGTGTTGCAGTAACACCAAGGATGCCTCCTGGTCTAAAACATGGCAGGTTTGATGGTGGGGACAGTGACCAGGTTTTATTCAAGATGTTGGTCTTCAGATCTTGTGAGCTCCTCAGGTCTTGCCTGTGGACCCTGCCCGGCAGAGGAAAGCAGAACTCTACTGGCATTTAACCTTCTGCTTGCAGATACATCTGGATACTTGGGTTAGTAAAGACCATCCTCAGATCACAGGCAGCTGAAATTTGGCTTTGAAAGAGGGATGAGGTTCTCTTCCTACAGTCCAGGAATGTCATGATAAATGCTCATATCTCACCAAAGTCAGGATGGCTGTGGTCTGCAGGGATGAGGGAGAAGAGTGATTGCCCCTCACTTTCTCCTGGAAGCAAGAACTGGGTCATTTTCTAATACCTCAGTGCAGAGAAGTGACAGCTAAATTGGATTTAATCACTCGTGCCTTGAGGGCCCTTGTCCTGAAGTATGGTTCCGTGTTATTTTAAGTATTCATAACCAGGAGTATTTTACAGAGGAGCTCTGGGGTGGTCAGCACTGCCTGCAGTGATGCTCCTTTTGCTCGCCCCGCACCCTCGGTGATGGAGGGCTGGTTCTGTACTTTGGAGTCAACTGCGGCTGAGCCTTGCAGTGCGTGTTTAACAAGGAGAGCTCTGCAGGGACAATATATTTTGAGTGCGCCTTACTGTCAGCTTTCGCCTTCCCAGCTTCGCTGCCGTGAAGCTCTGCAAAACCTCCCCAAGCCCAGCCAGCTCTGGCCAGCCCTTCCTCTGGGCTCCCTGCATTTCCACACCGCTTCTGCCCCTGCTTTCGCTGCCTACTCCTTGCTGCATTTTAACCTCTCTTCCTCCTCTCCCCTTCCCCGCGTTTGTTCCCCTCTGCCTATCGTTTTATTGCGATATAAGCCTCGGCGACCCCAAGTTGTGGGCCAAACTTCCCTGCCCCGGGCGGAAGAGCGGGGATTCGGCCAGGCCTCGCAGCGTGGAGGCAGCTCGGGGTGCTGCCCACCTCCTCGCCGGAGCATCAGCGCCTCGAGGAGCTCCCCCCTTCAACAGGTAGGGAGCAGCCAGCCCTGCTCTGCTCATCCTCCTGCGCCGAAAGGATGGCGGTGCTCTGAGGCCGGGGCTGGGCGGAGGACCCCGGGGCATCCATCGCTTGGGGAGGTGGCCCCAAACCGGGGCAGCGACTGCGACCCGTCCCCGCTGCCTACGTTGTGGGGCGGGCAGCTCGGCACAAAGCGGGTGGGTAAACCCTCCTCCGGGGCGCGGGGAGGAGGAGGAGNGGGGGCAGCGCGGAGCCGGGCCGGGGATGGGGCTGCCGGGGGTGCGCCGGCCGCCGGGTGTTGTCTGGGGGGTCGGCGGACAATAGGCGGGGGAAGGGGGCGGCTCGGCCGGGCGGCCGCGGGTTCGGAGCATCTCCCCGCCCGCAGCAAGTCCCGCGCGTGTGGGTCCGGAGCGGAGCCGTGCCCCGGTGCATCCTGCCCGCCCGCCTGGCACTGCCGCCCGGAGAGCGGGGAGAGCGGCCGCGGGGAGAAATGCCTGGAGGAGGGCGATCCTGAGCCCCCCTGGCTGGAGCCGGACGGGGAATGCAGGGGAAGGGCTGAGCGGGGAGAAGGGTGTAGTAAAGCAAAGTCAAATTTCCCCCTGAATTCTGCAGCCAGGCCTAATAGGCGCAGGTGCTGTGCTGGGCTGGGGAGGGAAAGGCGTTTTGGGGGCTGCAGTTTCTGAGGCTGGTATGAGGGGAGAGGGGAAAAGGGCTCCAGGTCTTTTCTCCTTCCCCCAGAGTTACTAGGGCTGAGATACGGATCATTAAAAAGGAATAGACTAATGCAATTAAGTGGCAGACGGTCCCCACTGCAACACTTATCCATTGTTCCTCGCTCTGCCTTCTGCCAGAATGGTTCTCGCCTGGACAAGAGAAGTACAATTGAACAAATAGTTCATTTCCCTGGCCAATTGCATCTGTAGTGTCTCCCTCGAATCTGCTGCTGACTGGCTGCAAATGCAGCAGCGTCCCCAGACAGAAACAGAAAACTGGGACCCTCTGGTGAGATTCCCGCTGCCGTGGGCTGGCAAGAGCAGCTCCCAGTGGCTGCTCACCCGAGTTGTTTTGATGGCAACAGCAGAGCAGGTTTGCTCCCTCACCTCTCCATCCCCTCAGTGCCCTTCTGGGGAGTGCAAAGAAGAAAAACAGCAGGTGCTGAGGCAGGACCAGCCCACCACTAGAAGATGCTACTTGTGGTTCAGGCAAGTCTTCTGCTTTCTGTAGTCTGTCTCTTAACTTTTTCCTTGCCCTGGAGGATGCGGGGTTTCGGGGGGTTTTGGGGCGATGCTGTTTCGGTGGAGTTTTGCCAGCCTGCCCTTCAGCCTGTGCCCGTGGTGCCCGGGTGCCCCGCAGTACACAGCGGCAGGAATGCTCGAGCCAGACCCTGCTGCTCCTTCCCGAGAGAGCTCCGAGCAGCTGGAGGGATTGTGGTTGCACCTGGGCCCTCAGCACACACTCGCCCAGAGGCTGCTGTGTCTTTTCCCCCGGAATCTCCTCCCGGTTCTCAGCATGTGGGGAGGCACAGATGCATTGTCTGCACTGCTGCGAGACACCCTCGGCACTGGGTGACTGCTGCTTTTCCTTGCTTTGGAGCTTCTTGTCACAAGTCTGCATCACGGAGCTTTTCTCCTTCTGTTCTTCCTCCTTTCCTCTCCCTTTGTCTGTAGACTGCCACCTGTCCCACTTCACTCTCAGCTCCTTCGCTTTTTCCTGCTTAATGTGTTCTTTCACCTTAGTTTCTTTTTGTCTAAGTAGACCGTGTCCTCTTCAGCCTGCTTCTCTCAACACTGGAGACAGAGCCCAGCCCCTCATCTCAGTCAGAGTATTCCTGCCAACTGTTTACAAAAAGTAGCACAATACCCAGGCTGAACACTGACATAATTACATACCCAGCCAGAGAGTGTAGTAAATAATCCAGCTTTTCAGGCTTTTGCCCAGTGGTGAGTCTTTTGCCATCTCCTTTGCCCATGGGCTAAATGTATTGTACTTGGCTTGCATTTACTCATATTCTGGAAGCATGGAGTCGGTGCAGCCGTGTGTGGCATCAGAGTGGATGTACAGGGATGTCTTGCACCATCCACACGCCCTGTGCCTGTGCGCATCGTGTGTCTCAATCTGCTCCTGGGGCCGGGCTCTGACAGCCGTGCTGGGGGGCTGCCAGGGCAGGGGCAGCTGCTGAGGTGTGGGGATTGCTCCATCAGCAAAGGAAAGATGGCTCTGGGGTGAAGGTCGAAAGCGCCAGCAAAAAAAAACCACCGGGCTTGGTGCGCAGTGTTTGCACTGCTGGCCAGTCTTCCAGAGGTTGGCGTGTACCTGGAATTGCAGGCCGTGGGTATTGTCAGCACGGTTGTATTTCCAGTTGTGATTGTGAGCCTGGGTCTGTCTGCAGTTGCTTTGATTGTGAGTCAGTCTGTCTGCAGTTGCAGTAGCTGTGAATCAGTGTCTGCCTGTAATTATGTGGGTGAATCAGTGTTGGCTTGTTACACTATGAGTGCAAACGGTTTCCCATAGCAGTTGTGGGTGTGAATCACTCTACAGTCCCTCTGGATGTGTTTTTGAGTAGAGAGATGCAATACTTGGATTAATTTTGTTTTGATGAGGAAAAACTGTCAAGCGGCTTCTCATTTTGGAAAATTAAAGCTGGGTTGGGAGTTGGGCACAGACCTTATTTCTTCGTTACCAGCAGGACAACTTACAGAAGAAATCCACTTTAAGGCTTGCTCCCAAGATTTACATGTTGATCTAAACCTTTAATTTCTTTGCCTGGTGCCTCTGCTTCCGAGTGTCTTCTTCTGCTGGCATCCCTTGCAGAGCCGCAGACAACACATTTGGTAACCATCACGTGTGCCTCGTACCTTCTGTGTGTGGCAGATTCACGGGAAGGTTGTTTATGGCTTGTACAGCGCGGGTGGGTTTGCAGGGACGAGCCAGTGCGTGCCTCCTGGGTAGGTGAGCACAAACATTTCCATGCCTGTGAGTCGAGGACCGTGTGGCTCCTCTGCCACGCGCCCCTCGCTGCGAGCCAGGGCTGTTTCTCTACGTCAGTGGTAAACAGCAAGTTTGATCCAGGTGGACGGAGGTGCTGCTGCCTGTTTCTTGGGCTCTGATTTCTGTAAAACGCTGCTGTAGCTTCTGGCCTTCGGCAGCATCTGTGCAGCACCACAACTAGAGGCGAGCTGGAGAAATCCGGGCGACCTCGGGGGATGGAAGCAGCGCGCTGGGCTGGATCCAGGCTCCCAAAGCCAGCCTGGCCCTGTGCTGGCTGGTGCAGGTGGAGCTCGGAGCTGCAGAGCTGGGCTGCCTCGGTACCTGCTGAGCTGGGTGTCTGTGCCTGCGCCGTGCACGCGGGCGTCCCAGCGAGCTCATTTCAGAACAAAGGGATGCAAACAACCTGGGAAGCAAAGGGATGCGAGACGGGGGTCTTGTGAAACACCACTGTGTGTTACTCTGCCGTTTCCGGGCTCCCAGATGAACTGTGGCTGCTCATTGCTGCCCCTGCCCTCAAATGAAAAGATGTTTTTGTTGTGAGGGACCCTCCTTTTCAGCTGGAGTGATTGAGAACTGAAGCAAACCCTCCCCAGCAGGGACACAGGGCAGCGTGTGCCTCGCCTGTGTTTATTGCTGCTGCACTGAGCACTTGCTGTCTCTGCAGAGAGAGCTTGGAGCTTTGCTCAGAGAAGCACTGAAGAGGCACAGCAGTGGTCACCAGAAGCCTGGAGTGCGCACAGAGGGTCAGGGACAGCTGGACGGAGCACAGCCTGTGCAGGCTGGATGATTCTGCAATCCTTGAGGGGTGCTGAAGGACCTCTCCTGCTGCCTGGGACCTGTTTTGGAGAGGCTCCAGTGCAATGAGGAAGGGCTTTAATGAGCTTCTTGTGCTGTGTAAGTGCTCCTGAATTTGGGGGTAAATATGCAGGTGTTGTGAGGTCACCTACAGGGCTGTGCTTGGCTGTGATGCTGTGCAGGTGGGCAGATGGTGCTTGACACCACCAGGGTCTGGATCACCCTCTTGTTCCTGCACGGAAGTGCTTTGTTCTGGGATTTTGGGCTGAGGCTGCCTCTTCCCAATCTGATTTCCAGCTGGCTCCCAGCATCAGCTCCTCGCTGCACAGCCCTGCATGAGATACCTGACCTGACAATAGATGTGGAGCTGCTGCAGGTCCTGGGGGCTGAGTGGGGGCTGTCAGTGCTCAGCACTCAGTGCTCAGCTGATGCCACTGGTGTCCCTGCATGGCACGTGGGCATGCTGATCCAGTGACACCACAGGTGGACAGCAGCTCTGGGTGCAGTGCTAGGGCAAATCTGTCCTTTGGGCTGATTTCTTTATGCTGCCTGCATGGCGAGACTGTTGCTGAGTGAATCAGATGGTTCCCCTGGCTGTGCACATTCCCAGGAGGCAGTAATTTGGGTGAGACACCCATGTGACTCTCACAAACGTGCCCGGGTGGGTTTGTGGGCCTCTTCTGCCTTCATTTCTTTTCTGGTGCTCGCCATACCTCTCTGGCCATTCTCTTGGGTTTTTTTGCAAGCTTTACCTTTCAGTCTCCACCTCCAGAGAGTTCTGTGTCTCTCCCTTGTCAGCAGTAAGCCTGTGCTAATCACTCTTTCCTAGGAAGGCACTTCAGAATATTTAATGGTTTCTAGAATAAGGATTTCTGGGAAGATCAGGCTCAGTGTGCCAAGTCAGGAGATACCCAATGTTGGCATAGTTACTAAAGTACCTCGCTGATTTGGAAGGTTCCAGCACTTTTTTTGGTCCCCAAACCTGCTTCAGTGGAAGCAGGGGCTGGAGCACCTGCTGTCCTGTCGCTGTCATGAGGGGAAGGAAGGAAGGAAGGAACGTCAGTCTTCCAATTCCTCGTTCACAGCACATCCAACAGGAAGGCTGTGTTTCCCTGGAGTGTCGTTGTGCTGCGATGGAGGTGGGACAGATCGCGTGTCTTGGGGAGGAGCTGGAATGTTTGTGAAGCCCTTAGGTGCGTGGTTGTAGAGACACCTGCCAAATTCCATGTGTTGTGACCTCCAAGTATCGCTGGGTTGCAGCCGCAGAGCGTTAGCAAGGCTCCTCAGAACATCTGCGTTGGATTCAGCTGCGGAGGGGACCAGCAACTGCACAATTAGTGCTGAGTGCGTTTGCTAACTGTGCCATTAAGGAGTGAGCAATGGACAGATGGAGGGAGGAAGAAGTGCAGGGCTGCTCAGAACACATCCCATCCCTCTAGACTCCATCTTGCACAGACACAGGAGAACCAGAAGCTCTGGGGAGATGTTCTTTAACTTATATGAAAGAGAGGGGCAATCTAAGGAGTTGTACCACTCTTTTCCGAGCTTGGAAATTCGGGCATTCTGCGCGTTTTTCTTCGTGGACACTGAGCAGTTTTCCCTTCAGCAAGTCCTGGTAAGATGTTTGGGGTTTTTTTTTCTTCTTTGAGGCTGTTAACAGCCAATTAACATTCCTAAACCCTCGCTTGGTTACATGCAGTTAAATGCACGTTGCCTGCATCCTCCCCCCCTTTCCAGAGGATCAGGGATCCCTGCAGGTATTCAGATCAAGGCGTTGGCTGATTCAGAGCTTTCCTGAGTGGGAAGTGACAGCTGAATAGCCGTGCACGAGGACAGCCCCAGCACGGGCTGGAGGAGCTCCAGGGCTGCTTTTCCGGAGGCACACTCGTGGGTGTTCCCATCCCTTCCCTGTGCTCCAGCTGCTGCTGTGCGCCGAGGGACCCCTTCGCCTGCTCTGCCATCAGCATCCTCTCCAAGAGCTACTCTCGTGTGCTGAAATCTGAGGAGCTCAGTCACTGGGCTGTTGAAACCTCAAGAGTGATTTTACAAGCTGATTTTTTTAGGGAGGCCGTGTGGCCGGTAACTGTTGGGCTTCCAAAGCGCTTGCACCAGCTGGGTTCTTGTGTGTGCCTGTGGCTGGGCTTGCAGGAGCCCCAGGAAAGGGGAGGAGTGATGCTGAGAGCTGCTGTGCCGTGGGAACCACGCCGGGATCTGGCTGTGGGGAGCTTTGGAAGATCCCCTAAACTGAGTGGTGAACCCTCCTCCTCTGCAAAAGCCTCCTTGTGTTTTCCAGCGCGTTTCTATCTTGGCAGCGGGGTGGTGAGCAGGACTGCGTCTGCTTCCCAATCCATCTCCACGTGTAAAGTAGCCAAAGAACGAGGAGAACGCCCTGCAGCCTCTTCTGTCCAGCTTCCCAGGAAAAGCACAGTGCATGAACCAAGGGAAGGTGGTAGGAAGCAGTGCCAGGCTGCTCTCCAGGCTGTGCTGTCCTTCCCTAGGCCGTAAGTGCATCCACAGCAAACCCCCACTGTGGGGATGTTCTCGGTGTGAACAAACTGAGATGTGGCTGGCAAAATATTCACTAGGGCAAGTGTTGAAGATTTTGCTCCCAGTGCAGGTATGTAGAACTGGTTCTGATGCTTAAAATGAGACTTAAGCACAAATTCAAGCAGCCCTGTTACCCTTGGCTAGCATCTTCCTCGTCAGAACTATCCAAAGTAGAAAATTAACCTTCATCTCTGTATAATATCAGAGGAAAACTGTGTGAACAAGGTTTGCTGGAAATGAAATTGTTTAGAGCTTCTTGGCACCCACATGGAAGGTGTTCTAGATTTTGTCACTGTTCCTGACCCTCCGAATTACCTTGTTCCTCCATTTTCTGGTACTCTTTTCTTCAGCCTCACTTTTCCACTCTTGGTGCAAAATCTGCCCCATGTACGGTCTCACCAAATGTCATAAAGATGGTCCCAAATGTTCTAGAGGAGCCACAACAGTTCCTACAGAGCCAGGAGGCACCTGCTGCAAATCCAAAGTGTTTGTGTGGGGATCCCTGGTCAAAATCTGCTGGCTGTGCAAATTCTGCCCAAACAAAGCATTTCTTGAAATCAGCAGTTGAATGGGGAAATGTAGATTTCAGTGAAAATTTTCAGCAGTGTTTTGGGGAGGGGAGAGGGAAGACAGCAATGGTTCTTTTATTTTTTTTATATATTTTTTTTGCTTTTGGCTAGTGTTTGAAATTGCCTTAGGAAAAAAAATCAATTAAATACTATTGTATAATATGCAAGTTGAAGTGAAATGAAAGGGAAAAGTTGAAAGGAAATCCGTTGAGAAGCTTCTCATTGAAGAAGTTCTGAATTTGCCTTGTAAGAAACATCAACATTTTATCTGTCCTTGTTGTGATTTGGAATGAGTCTCCCCGAAATGTTGGAATTTCCCACAGAACAGATGTTCAGCCAGTTAATTTGTGCTTCATCAGCAAATGCTTGAATTCCCTTCCAAGGCTGTGTGTCCCTTCTCAGCTGGAAGGTGGCGAGAGCCAGAGGAGCCATCCCAAATCAGGGCTTTTCCCACCAGAGCTGTGGGCGAGTCCATGCCAGAGGCTCCTGCAGCCTCCTTTGGTGTGAGGATGAGCTTCCCTGGGTGGAATTCCGGTGGAATCCCGATTAAATAAAGCCTGAGCATGCTGTGCCTGAATTAATCCATGCATTAATTTTTGCATGGATTTTAAGTGAGTGATGGGGAGGAAGATAAAGGTAACCAGGGCCAAGTGCTGGGTTGTTTTTTCCCCCTGTGCCTGCTGTTAGTGAGTATCTTGCCAGAACAAAAGCTGAGGTGGGTGGTAAGGCCTGGTGCTGTCTGGCTCTTACCTTCTGCCTGCCTGGCAGCTCCTGTGCTCCTAGAGCTAAAAAACAAGGATCAGGCACAGCCTCCAGGAAGCGTGTGGGCCCAAAATGCTGTGGGGAGACCAGCTAAATGCAGAAATGTGACAAAACATGACCCAGCCTGGCCTTGTGCCTCTTCTCTTCCAGAGCCAGGCATAGCCAGGTACACATGGAGGACCTTTGTGATCTCCAGGTGTTTCCGTCCTGCTTGGCTGAGCCTCCTGCTCCCTCTGCACGGATTTCTGCTGGGGGTTCCCCTCTCCCATGTCCCTGTGCAGAAAGCCCTGCTCCTTGGCAGCACTAAGACAGTTCCCCTGCCCCCTTCTCCCTGGGGCAGCCTCAGCTGGCTGAGATTTGCCATCCAGGTGCTGGGCTCTGGCTTTGCAGCCAGCACCTCCTTCAGTGCCGGAGGGAGCTGCCTGAGGCTCTGCGGCGTTGGGTGGAGAAATCCGGAGGTCCCATTTGGCTGGCACCAGCATCTTGCCCTGGTTTCTGCGTGCTGTGATTGACTGGAGCCTTCACTGCTGGCTCTGGGGGCTCACAGGGGCCGGCTGTGCCCGGCTGCCACGGTGCTGAATCCCCCGGGTGCCAGACGTGGAGCGTTGTGAGGGGGAGATGTCACGACGAGCTGTATTTATCCGGGCTGTTGCTTGGCAGTGCTGCTCCAAGGTGCATCAACATAATGAGATACATAAAAGGAGAAGGCAGTTAAATGTGCAATAACATCACAATAAAAGTAAAACTGAGCATTAATGAAAACTCTGAGCACTCTAAGCAGAGTATCATCGAGCGTTCCCACCACCTTGGGCCTTGGTGGTCAAACTTAATAATAATTTCTGGCGGTGTCGTTACCAGAATTAAATGAGGGTTTAACTGTCTAGAAAAAGATGTTGCGAAAAAAAACGGGTCTTGAGCCTTCAGAAGTGGTTCTGCTGTGTGGATGTCACCGAGGTAGCAGAGGCACCAGGTGAGCTGGGGTCTGCTGCGAGGGGCGGGGGGTGCCTGGGACTGCAGGTGAGGTGGAGGAAGGGATGGGTGGAGGAAGAGCCAGTGTGGTTACTTTGGAAATTGAGCTTTGCACTTGCTGCTGAGACAGCTGGGGAGCTGCAGGATCCGCTGTGAGGGTGGGGTGAGGGTTTTATGTGTGTTTACCTGCTTGGCTCTGACCCCACGGTGTGACTTCCCTGGGGCCAGCAGTGCTCCTGGGCACGACGCTGCCTTTGGTTCCTGGGGGTTCCCTGAGATTTCACATACAGGACCCCAGAAATCCTGACTGCTGCCCAGCACGAAAAACTGAACTGTTTGCTTTTCCAGAGTGAGTAAAATCTCTTTTCTCTCCTCTCATTCCCCTCTGCCCCTCCCTGGCAGGTTTTGGAGGCTCGTTTTGCGGTGGCTGCGCGCTGACACCATGGCGCCGAGGCTCCCGGGAATGGGGCCCTTCTCCCTCCTCAGCCTTGGAGTCCTACTCCTAGTTCTGGCTCTCCCTGCTGATGCTGGGTAAGGTGGTGAGTGCTGAGCTGTTGGCCAAGGCTGCAGTCCTCTTGCTGAACTTAAATATCCCGGGGTCAGTACCTGTGTGAAGCAGGCCAGGGCAAAGTACTTAAAAGTGTCTCTGCTGTGTTTGTCCCCGTCCCCCTGCCTTTCACCCAGGTTCTGTTCAGTCCCTAACGTGGCTGACATTGGCATTATTTGAGGTGCTCTCACTGAGGACAGTTGTCAGCGTTTTTTTGCAGCAAAACTTATTTTCAGCTTTGGCCTCTGCACAATTCATTCTGGGCAAGGACTCTGCTTGCCTGAGTTTTAACATAGAAGAGAGATTCCCCCCACCCCATTTAATATTTTAATACTATTTTAAAGAACAGAAAATCAATCTGCTTCATCTGTTTGGCTGCTAATGGTGTAATGACCCACGGGCAGCACACCTGAGCTGCTGCAGCACCGGGGTTCTGTGCCAGCCCTGGCTGGGCACACTGCTCTCCTGTGCCTGAGTGTGCAGGCTCTGGCTGTCCTGGCAAGGAGAGTGCTGCTGCCAGCCTCGCCTTCCCAGCCTCTGGAAGCTGTCTGGAGGAGATGAAAGCCTGTTAGTCCGTGACTGCATCCCGCCAGAGCCTGTGCTGGGTGAGCTCGGGGAGCCCTTCGAGGAAGGAAGACGGAGACGCCGCCAGCTGTGGGGAGGGAGGAGCTCTGCTCAGAGGGAGAGAAATGCAAATAATACATGACTTCTATAAAACATTTAGAAAAGCCTTTAGAGGGCCAGGTATGGACGCTGAAATGATGTCTGTTGAGTTGCAAGTCCAGCAGGGATCAGGGACCCTCACGCCTGAAAAGATGCTGCCCCTCCTGCCCCGTCCTGCCTGTTTGGCTCTGTCTGCTTGGATCTGCCTTTGCAGCTGCCTCCCGAGCCTGCCTTGCCCTGTGAGTGCTGAGCCTGCCCTCCTGCACGGGCACAGCCAGCCCTGGGCACTGCCCTCTCACCCCTCCAGCTGCTGGGGCCGGGTCCCCTCCCCGTGATGGCCATGGGGGTTGTCCCCGTGCCCTGTGCCTGCAGCTCTGCCTTCCTCACTGCTGCCTCTTCCTCCCCATCGTGTATTCACCGGAGCCTCGGCTCCCTCGCCGCCTGCCGCGCAGGGATTGCTCGGAGTATCAGTCCCCAGGAGGATTTTCTTCCTAAATTGTGTGCGAGGGGACCCCTGTGCTGCTGTGGCACAGCTCCCCGGAGAGCCTGGGCACAGGTGGCAAGGTAATGACTTCTCCTCGAGCCTATCCTAATTAAATTTGCTGTTAACCTCCGTCCTTCCTGCCTAAAGGATTCTAATTATTTTAAAGCCTTGATCCCCCACATCTCCTTGCAGTTCCTTCATGCCTTGCTAAAGGGCAGCTTTAGCTTTACGTTGAGGTGAGGTGAGGCAGCCCAGAGCTTTCCTGGGAAAGGAATTTTGAGCCCACTTCAGGTGCCAGGCAGAGGTGCTGCTGGCTCTGCCCCTCCTGCACCTTCCCTCGTCCTGCCTACGCTGCTCTTCCCCCAGCACCTCCCGAGTGAATCCCACACTGCTCACATTGAAGTCAAACCCTCAAATGTCAGGCTAAGTAAAACAGCTTTTAAATTTGTAAACTCATTTTTCCCATCACCGCCGAGCCTCCACCAGGAGTTCCTTCACAAAAATCCGTCCTCTCGCTCTTTATATTATGGGTAATTTTTAAAGATAGCTTATAAAACATTAATGAATGAGCTTTCATGAGCATGCTAGCTATTCATAAGTTATAGATGGTTATATACTCATCAGCAGAGACTGGGACAGATTGCTTTTAACCATGACATCTATTGAAAGCTCGTACAGTTGAAACCCCACTAATTACTGCAGGCATTTGTTAAATTTCTCAAAACTCTGCTTACCTGCAGGGAGTTGAAGTCCAGGTGAAAAGCCAAAACCAGCGTTTGGATTCAGATGGAGATCTTGGAGGCTGTGATGCAGTTTGTAATGACGGGGGTGGTTTGGATCTGGCAGGGTGGATTAGGGCTGGGTTAGGTGTTATCCCAACCATGCCTCACCTCCATACCCTGTGGAAATTGGAATTCCAGCACTATGTTACCCTCCTCGTGTTCCTGGAGGCTCAGCTTCCTGGCTTGGCCACTTCTCCAGGTGTTGTCTTGCTAAAAAACAGAGGCCAAGTGGTCCTGTGAGAGGTGGGATGTGACCCCTGGAGAAGAGGACCTCAGGCACTTGAAATGCAATTTCCCAGAGTGTTTGGTCAATGAAGCCAATGAAAATTAATGTCAGAATTGCCCAAAACGGAATATTTCAATTAACTGCAGCATTCTAAACAGTATTGATTCAGCCTGACTCTAAAAGTACCCATACCCTGCTCTCAATTTTTCCTCTTTTGCTAGGAAATTCTCTTCACTATATTTTTATCTCACAGAATCTGGGTTTCCTGTTGGTTGAACATTTCGATAGAGAACTCCAGGCCAGCTCTGGTACTTGTCACTTTACTGACCCTTCACAGTGTGCACTGGTAGTGTTAGGGGTAACCAGTCTGACCAGATGAGATGCAGCAGGATTAAGCTTTGAACTCCTTAAATAATATTCCTCTTTCTGTAGTTTTTTTGTTGGGTTTTTTTCCCCCCTGATGCATGCCCAAACCAGTGGCTGCACAAAGCAAAGGAAATAAGGCTGGGGTGGGAAGGAAAGGGGCAGAAGTGTTAAAAAGTGACAATTTAGGGCCTTTTCTTCCCCCAGGGTGGCACTTCAGATGGTCATAGGTGCTGTCCTTGGTAATTGTAACCATGAATTGCACCTCCACCACCTTGTGGCATTTGTGGTCTTCCTCTGGCCAGTGCTCCCCAGTTACTCCTCTCTCCATTTAGTGCCATTTTGCCAGTCAGGGCTTCCCTGCTCTGGAGGGGCTCCTGGAGCTGCTGCTGAGCATCCCTCTGCTCCAGCAGCCTTTTTTCCCCTGCCTGGCTGGGCTCCCTCAGCCATCCTGCTGCCTCTCTGTGCCTCTTAATCTTTTTTTTGGCCTCATTTGTCTCTCTCTTATTTCCTCTTCCATCTTCCTTGAAAACTCTTCATCTCTATAGATTTTTTTTCTTTTTTGTTTTCTGTTACTTAATCTTCTGCCTTTCCATTTGTTTTAGTCCTAACAGCTATTTCTGCTGGGGAAAGCTGTGCTTGAAGCCACAGCACTGCTGCTCTGTGTCGTCTGAAATCTCTTTTAGAGGCAGGTGGTTCCAGGAGGACTCCCAAGCTCCTTTTCTGTTGATTGAAAGGGAGACACAAAATGCAAGTGTATTACTTGAGCCCCTTGTGTTTGCAAAACTGCATTGAAGATTTTGTTCAGTGAGATGTGCCTTTTTTTTTTTTTAGAGGAATTTACTCCTTGTTTTTATTCCACCTGGGGCAGAATGCGTTCTGAGGAGATCATCTTGTTTGGGGGCTTCCAGGCTTGCAGAGATGGGAATGTGGAAACTCTTTTGTTTTTATAAACAGGGAGAGTTCAGCAGACTGCAGGGATGGTTCACTAAGTGTTTTAATGATGAGGCTTTAAGCCTGTTTACTGAATTCCTACTTTTCCATCTCCCCTCTTCCCTGGGGCAGAGATCTTTGAAACGGCTCAATCTGGCCAATCACTGGTGGCACTTCTTCCATGCTGCCTCTGAGGACATAGTGGCACTCGAATGATTGAGTTTTCCACAGCCTCTGCTCAGAAAATGCCTGTTCTTAGGGGCGGGCAAGGGACGCTGGGGCAGGCTCCCTGTTAAAATGGGGCTCCTAAAAATGGGGCTGCTGGCTCTGGTGGGAATGGGGCAGCAGGGAGGCCGCAGTGGGGAGGTGTGTGGGGAGCTGCTCAGAAATGCCCCGTGGTGAGTCCTGCAAACACATCCCTTTATCAAAGCCGAGCCCCACCCTGCAGCTCAGGCTGGAGCAGGAACCAGCTCCCCTCCATTCCCTGGAGCTGCTCAGAGCGCGCACGGCGTGGGTTTCCCTTCTGACGTTTTCTCCTGGTTTTTCCCCCGCCCGTGTGTGCCAGGCTCTCTCAGAAGCACGTCTCGGACGTCGTGGATGACAGCAAAGACAACATCACCATTTTCACACGCATCCTGGACAGGCTCTTGGATGGATACGACAACCGCCTGCGGCCTGGGCTCGGAGGTCAGTCGGGTGCTTCCCATGGCTGTGTGGCTTTAGCACGGAGAGGCGGCACGGGTGACTTTTTAAAAACTCGGGTGCGGTCAGGAGGGGAGGCTGGTGCAGTACCTGGGGCTGTTTCCCCATTCTGAGTCTGTGCTGTTTGGCTGTTTGGCGTCTGGAGGGTGAGAGGTGCGAGTCCCCGGGTGCTGTGGCTGTGACAGTGCGAGGACAGGCCTGCAGATGGAGCAGCTGTGGATGAACCTGATCCTGCTGCTCCAGAGGCATCACCCTTCCAGAAATGCTGATACATTCAGAAAGGAAAGAAAGACATTGAGGGGCTGGAGTGCGTCCAGAGAAAGGCAGCAGAGCTGGGGAAGGGTCCAGAGCACAAATCTGAGGAGGAGCAGCTGGGGGAGCTCAGCCTGGAGGAAAGGGGGGACATGGTCACTTCTTGCAGCTGGCTGAAAGAAGGTTGTAGCCAGGTGTGGGTCAGTCTGTTCCCCAAGGGAACACGTGACAGGAGAAGAGGAAATGGCCTCAAGCTGCACCAGAGGAGGTTTAGATTAGATATAAGGAAAAAAAAAATCACAGAAAGGGTTGTAAAGCACTGGGATAGGCTGCCTGGGGAAATGGTAGAGTCACCATCCCTGGAAGTGTTGGTGTGGCACTTGGGAACGCGGGTTAGTGCTGAACATGGTGGTGGTGCTGGGTGGACACCTGGACTTGATGATCTTTTCCAACCTGAACAATCCTGTGGTTCTGTACCACCAGCTTGCAGGACCTTCAGCTCATGCTGGCGTTGCTTTTTAGTCAGTTTGCTTTGCTACAGAGCCTCTATCTCCACATCTTCCCAGTTATTTCCTACGCAGCTGTCACCTGGCAAGCTCTCCCCCTGTGCTGCTCTGGGCGCCAGGCACTCACCCAGCCCTGCTGCCTCCTGAGCTGCGTTCGACACTGCTGCCACCACTGCTGCTGCTGCAGAGGTTCTCTGCAAGCTCCTGCCCTTGCCTGAGGTGCTTCAGGGAGCAAAGCCATGGCAGTCACCTGCCCACCTAATGCCTGCAGCTGCAGTCAGCACGATGCGAGGGGGCAGAAGAAATGGGGAGGTGTGTGGGGAAGATGCTGTGAGGTTAGGGAGGCGTGGGCCTGGCTGGCTTCCTGGTGGGTTGTTGCTGAGGCAGAGGTGGCCCCTGCCAGGTGCTGATGACTGTGTGTCCCTGGGGCTGCCAAGGGGATGTCCCTGCCCTGCTCTGAGCTCTCCTGCTCAGCCAGGGTGTGCTGCTGGACCGTGACTTCCACCCAAAGCTGGAGTCACCACATGCTGTCCAATTTTCTGAAGGTCCTGCTGCCAAGAGCAGCTTTCCTGAGCTCCTGCATGCTGGTGGGATCTCCTGGAATGGCACTTTCCTTGCCCAGAGCAGCCTTGCCTCTTCCCAGCCCTGTGTCCACCTCTGTGCCTCAGCCCCCTGCCCTGCAGCTGCCCTTTGAGACCACACCAAACCTGGGGGAGAAAGGCTTTTCCAGTGAGCATCCTGCTCTCTGCTGTGCTGCAGGACACAGGCAGGAAAGGGTTACCGTGCCTGCATAAGCAATCAATCAGTTTTATTGCTTCTGTTGCTTGTTTCTTTCCCCCAGAATTAACTGTGGTCCCACTAATAGCTTTGCTTCCTCAAGTCTCCCCGATGGCTGTATTGATTGAACTCAAACGGGTTCTGCAAGGGGACTGAGGGGGCATTTCTGTTCACTGCAGGCTCAGCTGCAGATGAGCTCGGGCAAAGTATTAACAAGAGGACTCCCAGGAGCCCCTTGCTGGGGGAGTTCAAACCTTTCCTGGAACATCTTTGCTCTGTGGCTTTAGATCCTTTAATAACGTGTTTAACATAATAAATTGGCTTTGCCTGAGCCAGCCGTTGCATGTTTAAAGACTGCTTTCCCCTCGGTGTTCCCCTGCTGAGACATGCTGGCAGACCCAGATGGAAGGTGCTGATGAGGGCTGCAGGTTTTGGGGGCTCTTGGTTTGAGTGAGTTGTCCTCAGGGTGTATGGAGCAGCCTGGTGAGTCAGGCTCTTTCCAATTTTACTTGTTTTTCCCAAGGCTGAACCCTTGGAGGTCTCTCAGGGAGAGAATTAGAGGGAAAGACCTTTCCCACTGCTGCTGCTAGTGGCCAGAGAAGCTGCAATGGTCCTGCTGCAGACTCCAGAGCTTGGGGTTGATGGAAGAGCCTGGGGTGGCAGTCAGCAAGAGCTGGGCTCCTGCTGTCCGAGGCTGTGTGAGGGCTGTGAAAGCGATTGCCTTGCTCCAGATGAGCAGCTGTGCTGCTGTGGGCCTGGGTGAGGGACAAGGAACATGGGTTCTCCCGTGAGACAGCACTGGGCAGTCAGTCCCTGCAGGCAGACCCAGCCCTGGCTCTCCCCATTTCCCTCGGGAATGCCTTCCACGTGCTTTTCTGAGGATGTCAGGCAGGAGCATCCATTAGGACCCTGCAGTCCATGGAGGGGGCAGATGTGGTGATCTTGTGTCTGCACCCAGGCTGGTGGAAGGATGGAGTTCCCTGAGTTGTGTGTGACCTGTGTGAAGCAGGACGTGCAGGCTCCCTGCTTGGCTGATTCCCCTGTTCTGGGTGGGATCCTCTGCAGACACTGGGGGTGTGGAGGGCTGAGCAGGGTTTGGGGCTGCAGCACCTCTCAGGGCTGTGCAGTGCTGTGTGTGCTCAGTGCTGTCCCCCTCCCTCAGCTTCCCGTGCGCCAGGAACCGAGCAGTGTTTGTTTAGACTTGGGGAGAAGACACTGTGTAAGCAGCAGAGTGTTAATGTGGTGACTTCTCCCCTCAGGATAGCCTCTTTGTATTTATTTTCTTATCCCCTCTGTTTTTGCCATCTGCTGCCACCCACTCCAAGAGCTCCCATGCCAGAGCTCCTCTTCCTACCAGGATGCTGCAGACATGAGCTGAAGCAAGCTCGTGCTGAGGCTGCTCAGGAGTGCCTGGTGCTGCAGAGCCAGGCTCCAGGTGAGGGTGGCCCTGGGCCCCCAGACTGGAGATGTCCTGTCCAGCCAGGAGTCCGTGCTGTCCTGAGGCAAGGGGAGGTCTGTGAGCACAGTCCAGGCTGACTTACAAGAAAGGCAGAGGGAAGGTGGCTGTCAGACTCCCCTTTCTGCACTGGGGACACGACCATTCATGTCCCAGTGTCTGGCAGGAGGCTTCTCCCCATCTCTGCCAGCTGAGCTAGGGCTGGATTCCTCTGAGAAACAGAGTCGAGTCTTTTCTTTGGCCTCATGACCACTGAAAGACAGTCTGGGCTCGGGGAAGGGGTAGCTGCATGAACAGATCATCTTCTAGGACCCTGAGTGGGGAGGAGAGGAGGGAACTGCCAGCAGATAACCTGTGTTTCCCCAGGAGAACACGGGGCAGATTGGTTATTAAGTCAGAAGAGGAGCAGCAATGGACCCCGAGGGAATGGAGACATCTGTTGTCATGGCCAACCTTGCAGGATCAGGAAATGTCCCGAGAGAGCTTCTGTGGACAGCACGGGCCTGTGCTCCTGGTCTGGAGCTGTGAGGTCACACAGATCCTGTGCCCAGCCCGGAGGGGCTGCAGTGGGAAGTGTCTGTTTGTAGCTCTCAGGTTCTCCTTGCTGGGGCTCCCTGCAGAGCCTCGTTTATGCTCCTGGAGCTTACCTGGAGCTTGTGAGAGCAGGAGAGAGGAGATGTGGCCAGCAGAAGGAGGTGGGACTGTCTGACCAAGGCAGAGATGTCCTGTGCCCAAAAAGAAGAGATGCTCAAGGAGTGGGATGCAAATGATGGGACCACGAGTGATGCTCCAAGAATGACGGATGCACAAAACTACCCTGTGTGTCCCTGCAGTCCTTGCAGGGCCAGCGTGCTGCCCAGCACAGTGACCAAAATCCAGTCCTCTCCTGTTGGGGGTTTGAGGGTCAGTGGTGCTCCCAGGACAGCTGTACCCCCTCTGCCTGATTTCCTGACTGATGGCAATTGGGCCCATTGTGCTGCAGCTGAAGCAGAGCCGTCCTGGGAATGCCTGGGCAGGGGCAGGAGGGGATGTTTCCAGGCTTTTCCCTCCTTACAGCCTCGAGAATGCTTTAAATATGCTTTGGCAGTGCAGGGCTATCAGGGAGCACCTTACTGCTCGAAGAGGAGGCGTGTGGGACCTTTCCACAGCTGTTTGCAAAGCAGGGCAGGGGTTTCTTCCAGCTCACCCAGAGACTGGCTGTTCCATGGGGCCAGGGATGTGTCTGAGGTACATTTGGGGTAAGGGTGAGGAACCCAGAGGGCATCTGGAGCAGTGCTGGACAAAATCTCTGTATGGAGTGTCTGGGAAGCATTCCAGGAGACTGCTGGCCTTTTCCAGGGCATGCCAGGAGGGAATGATTTTGCCACAAGGAAGATGAGAAGGGAGTAGGCAGATCAGTTTTCTAGAAGATGAGTTGTAAACATCCCAGATAAGCCAGTTTCTCCAGTTGCAATTAAAAAGCAATTTGTACCGTGTTAAGCAGCTCGGCTGGGATCGATCAGTGTTATCCCTCCTGGATGCAGCACAACTGACAAGTAACTCGTGGTGTTTCCCTGAAGCTTCTTCGAGGTGTCTGGAGTCCCTGAACAGCTCAGCCCTGCTGAGGGGGTGGTGGCTGCTGAGCATCCTGCCAGGCCAGCTCTGCACCAGGGGCTTCTGGACAGCTGAGGTTCAGGAGCCTCCTGAAGTGTCCACGGGGTTCAGGAGGACCAGCAAACACAGGCACCTGGGTTAAAGCAACACAGTTCCCCAGGCAGAGCAAGGCACTGCACCCCTTGGGTTCCCTCTTCCTTGGGCCCAGGGCGTGGCACCCATTCCTTGTCCCTGGGGTTGGCAACAAGCGATCCCATCCAGGCAGAGTGGGCTCAGATCAGGGGTGCCCATGGGCCTGTGGTGCCTTTTATCTGTCCTTACTGTGTCAGCTCTGTCTTCCCCATGGTTTTGATCTACAGCCACCTGTTAATATTTATCCTGCTGTTGTATTTCCATTATTATTTTGTCAGTGAAGTGCACCTCAGTTGGGTTTTCTCTCGTTTCCTCTCTCTGTGGTGCAGTGTTTCTTCCTGCTCTTTTAAAGACGGTGTGGTTTGGCAGGATGGCTCCTGAGGAACAGCTGTATCCCTGTCTGGCCACCTGTACTTCACTAATCCAGGTGCTGATGGCAAAGAGGTTTTGGATTTGGGTTCAGGGGAACTCCCTTTAGCTTAAGACATTCCCAGGAGATGCTTGTTGTGTTACACCTCAGTGCATTTGTCATTTTGGCCTGACCTCCTGCAGGTAAGGGCTGGTCTGTCACTCTGGGAGGATTAAGGCAGAGGGGCTAGAATAGTCAAAATGATTAAATTACAGAACTGCCCTCTCTTGGAAGTACAGTGTTCTCCAAAATGAAACAGCGAGACTTTATCTGCCTGGCAGGATCCAAGAAGAAATCTGTTTGCAGTGAAAGTAACCTATAACAGGGGTAGAAATGGTTAAATTGTCTAGATTGGAGTTTACAGAACTTTTATTTCCTAAAATCCGGATGAAATGTTGAAATCGTCCTTTTCACTTGTGGATAGGTTTTTCACCTGTGTGTAGTGAAGCTGCCTCATAAACATTATCTAGATCTGCTGTTTGTGTGAGAGAAACACGAGATGACAAACAGAGTGGTCCTCTGTGGTTTATTACAATTTCTAGGCTTTCAGGTCTGTGTTTAGTCTGTTTTTCTGTCTTAATGTTCCACTTCTCCCAACTTCTCATCTCTTCTCTCTGATCTGACTTCATGCTTTGTATTGATTACTCCAGGGAGGAATTTGATCCTTTCTTAGGAAAAAAAAAAAAACCAAAATCCAGGTCTTATCTCAGATTTTTGTCTTTGTCTGAGCTTCCTTGATGAGTTTTAATTCGAAGCTGAGGCATTGCCTGAGCAGCGTTTCCTTCTGTTTACCTTTCCGGGCAACGGGGACCCTGCTCTGTCTCGTCAAACTTCTGAAGTCAAGATCTGTGAACGAATTAAAGAGAGGTTGTCTTCCCCTCGGGGGCAGCTCTCCAAAGGCAGCTTTGCCATGGATTTGCAGAGCCCTGGCTCTCTCCTCTCCTGGCTCTCTCCTTTCTGGTGCAGAATTCCCCACTGGTGTTGTGTTTAAACCCCCGGTGCTCGGCAGGAGCAGGCTCTGTGTGGAGAGGCTGGCACACATCAGAAGGCAGGCGAGGAACACGGCCCTGACAGCTGTGCCTAAGGGTGCAAGTCTTCTCTTAAATAAGTTATGAATGTGCTGAGGGCAACAAGCCCGTATCAAAGCTTCGGGGATATCACCAGCACTCGGGAGGGGTCAGGAGCCCATTGTGAAAGGAGTTTGATTGCTTTCGGTGTGAAACAGCACCTGGCTTTGCGTCAGCACCGGGTGCTTTGGGGGCATCTGGCAGCTGCCAGTGCCCCTGCAGGGCTGTGAGTGGGTCACCACGCCGGGTCCCTGCCCAGCCACCCTCTGACGGGGCAGTCATGTGGCCGGAGTCCATCACCAGCTGTCCTTGCTGTGCTCGCTCCTGGGCTCTCCGGAGCGGCCCAGCCAAGCCCTCAGGCTGTGGGGTTGTGGTTTGTGAGGAGGGGAAGGTATTTCTGCTGCTCCTGTGGATGCCTTTTTTTAGCTGGTGCCTTCCCTCGCTGTGTGTGTTGCCAGCGAGGAGCTGCTGACCCTGCCGTGCACCCACTTCAGAAGATTTTCCCCAAAGGGCGAGAAATTTTTCTAGGAAAGGAGAGGAAAGCCACCTGGAGGGGGCTTTTGCCCCAGTGCTGTGTACTGGAGTAACATCTCAGAGCTCTAGTGCTGGATCAGACACCTGCAGTGAGGCAGCGTGAACGTCGGGCAGCTGATCCCTGCCCGAGGGGGAGCTGTGGCTGTGTCAGAGACGGGGCGATGGTGTTTGTTTATAATGACTCTGGAAGGCGCTAGCTGATGTTCCAGCATGTTGAACATGTGTTAGATGGGTTTAAGAACATCAGTAGATGATGTTATAGATGGCTATAAACTGCTTGTGAGGATGTCTTTATTGATCTGTTGGACTATGGCAGCTTCTCCTTTATTAGAATTTCCTCTCGTTCAGTCCCATGTAAAGGATTTATAATGTGGCTTTGATATGGATTGAGAAATAAGATTTTTTTTTTTTCCGGATGTTATAGAGTTTAAGAACAACTTTAATTGGTTTGTTCTGGGAAGCTGGTGGTGAAACAACTGGTCAAATAGCAAGGAAACAGCAGCTATTTTATTTGTTGAGCTAGAGGATAAAATGTTTGCAGCAGTTCATGCAGTAATACAGAGGCACTGTTTATGTCTGATGAGGCAAGGTCATTGATTGTGTTGGTGGTGAATTTCAGCCCTGATCCATCTGGAAGAAGCAATCAAATCACATCTATGTGAGCCCCCTGTGGAGGGGGGATTAATGGTGCTGATTCAGACCTGTTAACTTCTTAATGCTGTTCCAATTATTTAAAGGTTATTGTTCGATTAAATAAAAATATTGGGGTGTTTGTGAGGGTGAAAGATGCATGGGGCTTTGCGGAGTGCTGTGAGGCTAAACTGTGCAGGGTCCCTTAAGCAAATACTATCAAAAGTCAGAGGGAAATACCCTGTTGCATTAAGTGGCAAAACTCTCACCTGGTGAGGCAGGAATTTCCTGTAATATTTCTTTGTCTACTAACCTGTAACTTAACTTAAAAAATGTGCCTCTGAAGGATGTGCAGCTAATGTTTATTAAAAAAAAAAAAAAGAGTGCTTGTGGAGTACTGACAATTACAGGCACAGAGTATAGCCTGGAGAGGGATTGTAATCTGCAATTTGCATTGTGAGGAAAGGACACCCCGTTCTCTCTACCTTCCAGAAGGATATAATTCAAACAGAAGTGTTGAGAACAACAGGCATGGAAGAAGCATAGGATTTTTTTTCCCCCCCCTCTCCCAACCTGCTAGAAAATCCTGTTGGTGGCAAAGTTCAGGCTGAGTCAGTGGATGGAACGACTCGTGACTGGAGCGAAATAAATTGTGTCTGAAAAGTCCAGAAGCTGTTTCGACGTTGCAAAAGCCATTTCAGACAGCTCTGGTTTGGAAGGATCGGTTCTGATTCGAGTAACTTTGTTGAGGAAAGGGTCTGAGGACCCTAAGAAACCCCCCCCAAAGCACAGCCATTGGCTGGGTACAGTGCTAGGGGCTCTGCACAGGGCTTACTGCATCCTTCGGAGCTCTTGTTGGGGAAGTTTTGTGTCCATACAGGCCAGATCAGGTTTTTTCTGCTGTCTGCATTCCTACTTACTCACCTGAGTACTTATCTCATCATGTGGATGTCACTTTAGCCAGCTGTGGCCCCTGTCCTGCAAAAAATGAAGGTGCAAACTCTGTTGGTTTTTTTCCCCCCGAGCTGTGTTTTCTGTGAAGGGTCTGTGCACATGTGGGAATTGAATTCCAGGCTTTTGTGCCTGAAAGATTCGAGCTCTTCCCTTTGGAGAGATGCACCTGGTCTCGCCTGAGAATTTGAAAATGCCTTTTCCTAGAAAAGGGCCTTGTCTGCTTTCATGAGGAAGGGTTAAAGAACAAAAGCATGAAATCTCCTTTCTTCTCCCCTGATCAATCTAGCCATCATTATGAGAGAAGCTTTCTGATAGCTTCTCTTTGTCATGTAATGTTAATACCATTAAGTCCACTTTGGCAAGGGAAGCGATGTATAATTAATTTGCAAATCAGTAAAGTGGATGTGATTTTTATACAAAGGAGAAGGTCTTTAACTGCAGGAGGCTTTGTGTGGGCATGGCCGTGCTGGGATGGGACCTCCCTCGAGCACCCCTCTGCCAGCAGCTCCCCTGTGTGTCCCTCTGGGGACACACCTTCAGTGGGGCCCCTTTGCTGCCCTCCAGCAAAGGGACTGAGTCCAACAAATAAGTGGGAACCAGGTGGGGCAGGGCTGAGGTTAGGAGTGTGCAAGAGCCTCTGAGCACCAGCCCAGCGAGTTGAGGGAGCCAGTGAAAATACTTTAAGACTGTGCCTCCATCCACTGCTCTTGTTGTTTTGGGTTTTTTAAAGCTTTGGCTCTACTGGAATTATTATTATTTTGATGCAGAATGCATTAAAAAGGGAAAAGGAAAAAAAAATCCAAACCCTATCCGGACTGATATGTTCCCAGAAAGATGTTCAATTTTGTATGTATAATTGAAAGGGGCTAAATATAGCTGTATTAATATTTATGGGCCTCATGTTGGAGTCAGTACAAGAGTTGCTGTTCAAGGCAATTAAGCTTTACCTTTTCACATGTAGGATTTCGGTGTTTGGAGATGACATTAGTGGTGTGACCTGCATCCAAGAGAGAAAACACGGAAAGCATGCCATCATCTGTCGAGTGTGATACCCTGTATTTAGTGCTGTTTGCTGACAGGCAGTTTGTCTCCAGCCAGATTTGATCTCTCCAGGGCAGGGCTGCTGTCTTAATAACAGGGAAATCAGGGAAATCAGTGCTCTGGGAGGCTTGCAGGAGAACAGTCCCTGCTGTGTTTTGGGAGGAACTGCTCGGTGAGACTCCGGTGAGATCACAAAGTGAGGATTGCCCACCTCTGCTGCCTCTGTAGCTGCTGGGGATAAAGGGAACACGGTGATGGTGGCACTTCGTGGATCCCATTTGTCTTCACACCATCCACGCCCCGGAGCTGCAGCACGGGAAGTGTGACTGTCAGGAGTGGAAGTGCACGGGCAGGGAGGGCTCTGTGCCCCGTGCCCGTCTGCAGGGCCAGTCACAACCTTCATGTCACCAAAGCACGGGGAGAGCAAATCCTGTCCGGGGCCCTGAGCTGCTGTGGGGAGCGCCTGCACGGGGAATTAGGTCGGGGCTGTAAGGATGAAAACAAGTCAGTTTGTGTTAGTAACAAAGGCAAAGTGATGGTGTGCTGGATTTCTGAAGCACTGCCTTTCAGGAGAAGGGGATCACTGGGATAACACGACGAGAATCCCGGCGGTGGCTGAACTGCCCTGCATTGCTGCTTTTTGGGAGCTGCAGCTCCTCGCTGCTCCAGTTAACAAAGAGCTGTTAGATGCTGTAAAATCTCTCACTGATAGGGACTGTCTGAGTCCCGCCCGTCTCCTAAATTTGATCAATGTGTCAGGCTTTTTCTTTCTTCCATCCCGCTCTGACAGCCGCCTTTGGGAAGCAGGGCTGCAGCAAGGAGCCTCGGTTGGGGTTACCCCGCCCTCCCCAGGGCTGCAGGTGGGGATTGTCTCAGCGATGCTGATCGTGGTGCTCGTCCCTTCTCCAAGGACTCTCAGATTCTGAGTGGGCGTGTTTCTGTTCTTTCCCTGGCGTGTGTGGTGTGTTTTGGTAGCTGGAAGCCTTTTAACCTCACTCAGTAACCATCAGGGGGGTGCATTTTCTGAGGATTTTCATTAGCTTTGGCTGCTGGAGCCCAGTGGCTGCTTAAACAGGGAGGGAGAAGTGGAAATCAAAGGGCGCGCCTGCCGAGGTAAGAATGGGGGCCACAGTCTCAGTGGTAGAAAATGAGTTTTCAACTCCAAGTGGCCCTTTGGAATTCCACCTCAGCTCTGGGGATTCGCTTCGGGTGGAGCTGACCCCAGCACTGGTATTTCCAATTACTGGTGACATAATCCTGGCCCAAAGGTGCTGGCTCCGGAGCAGAGGAGTTTTCCTTGGTGTGCCTGTGAGGGAGCCAGTCCCACCTCATCTCCGTTCCTGAGCAAGGGCAAGCCAAGCCATATATTAAGGGACAAGGAAATTGCACCAGTTAAATGTAAAAAACTCATTTAGCTAAAGCAGTGTAAGCGCCCATGAATATTTATCTGATGTTATGGAAGCGTGTGGACTCCCACCTACTTTATTAAATTGATTTTCAATAAAAATGCAAGTGGAAGACGTTTGATTAATGGCTGGTGGGACAGGACAATTAATGTGAAGTCTGGAGTCAGCAAGAAGTGTCCCCTGAGCCTGTGTGTCCCTGCTTGAGGCTGGGCTAAGAAAATGTTTCTAAACTCCTCCGAGGGTCACCAGCAGTGTTTATCCGTGTGGTTTCTAAAACGGGCTGAACAGGAGCTGCTGTTTGGCTGAGGTTTTGCTGAGGTCCTGACCTTGAAGCCGGCGTGTGGTGTTTGCTCCCAGTGTTCTGATTTTCCCTGCTTTTCCCACCCCTCGGCGCAGGCTGCACCTGAGAATTAAACCCAGCAGCGAGCTCCGGCGCTCGTATCGGGTTTGAGTGAGGCTCCCTGGGCCTTTGCATTTAAACATGCCTGGGATTAGCTCCATCAGCCTCCAGATCTGCTCGGCTCCTACCAATTTCCTCGCTCGGATTTGTCTCCTGGAGGAAGGCAATTTGGAGCTGTAATGTTACAGCTCTATTAAGGATCTCCAGCGCGGTTTCCCGCCGGGATCCTCGCGGGGCCGGAGCCGCCTCTTTCCGAGGAGCTGCCGGGAGATGCTGATCGTGGGGCAAGTGGGGGTACCTGGGGGAACCTGAACAGCCCTGCAGGGCCTGGGGGCTCCCCTATCCTGGAGGGCAGCAGGGCTGGGGGCTCCTTGCAGCCTGGGATAGAAACTCTCCACTGGGGTCTGGTGAAAAATCTCTGGGAGCTGCTGCGGGAGGGGTGTTCCATCTCCCGTTCTCTGCAGGGCTTTGCAGAGCCAGGGGTGTAGGGCTTGGGGGGTGATGGTTAGGGGCAGGCAGCGTGCCTTGGCAGGGCAGGGAAGGCTGGGGTTAGGCAGGAACGTGGCTCCATCTCAGCATCCCTCAGCTCCACCCCTGTGGGGCACGGAGAGGTGCCACAACACCCCAAACCCCTGAAACTGCTGCCCAAGTGGCACCAGATGAACAACACGTGGGGCACGAATCCTTCCCACAGCCAGGGTGGGAGCCCCATGCCCAGGCTCCTGCGCTGGGCAGCGGGATGAGCGTTGTGATGCCCTCACCCCTTCCCAAGGGGCACATGGCACCCAAAGAGCCATGGTGGCACAGGGAGAGCATCCTGAGGGTGCTCCTGCTGCTGCACCTCCAGCGTGGAGAGGTTTGAGCAGTCTCTATTTTGCAGTACTTTGGGGTTTTCTCTACATGCAAATGCGGCAGCAGAGAGTGGGCACAGACGCTGTCGGCACGTGCTGAGCTGGTTGGGCACTCCCCTCATGCTCTGCTGGGGAGCTGGGCATGGACAAGAGTGATGGGAACAGAAAGGGATTAAAAAAAATAAAAATGGGAGCAGGTGCTGGCAAATAACTGTATGGCAGGAAAAGAGAAGCAGAGTTGTGGTTGAAAACAGAAGCTGAGGAAAGGCAGATTGGCAGGCAGCATATTTCTGGAGACAGCTCTCTCCTCTGTAGGCTGAGTCACCTAAGAAACGTGTCAATAAAACGCACTCTCGGGCACTGTCTCTAATAAATATATATTTAAGAGAGACATTTCTTCAAAACTTCTGCTAGGAGATGTCGAATTCTGAAGGGATGGCGTGAAAAATGACATCTCCCGTGGAAGCAGGGAGTTGCCATGGGAACTGGAACGCTTTGAACATACATCACTAAAACAAGAAAACATTTTCCCCAGCAAAGGAAATTAAAAATTACATACATCTGGAGGCATCTGCCCTCTGCCTGTCTCTGATGGGAGTATCAGAGTACCATGCAGCATATCATAATTCATGTAGTGGGCAGGACTGACAATTCCGTATCAGCTGCTGAATTTTCGTGAGTAACTGTGATAAAAAAGCCTTCCTGTCCTTGGGACAGGCAATGCTGGTGCCTGAACAGTGCTGGGGAGGGGGAGATTTAGAGCCAAAATGGAACTTCCTCTGAAATTGTTTTGCTCACCTGGGGATAAAACAGCAGCCTGAATGCACAACTAAGCCCATCTTGCCACGTGGGCATGACTCCACTGCTGCCACGGTTTGCTGGTCCCATTTGGCAGCCAGGGACTTTTCCTGGGAAGCAGGGGGAAGGCAGGTTAGAGGGGATGTCCTGGAGGAGCACAGTGCACGTCTGGAGGTTTATCTTGTGCCTTGGAGACTCTGTTTTTCCACGCAGCAAACCCAGGAGGAGTTACTTGCACCTGGCAGTCAGTGCATTTCTTTCTTCCCTTTGTTTTCCCGTGCATTTCCTTTTCCTTTCTTTCCCAGTGCCTTTCCCGGTGTGTGGCAGCCCCGTGTGCAGGGCGAGCCCAGGGGAAATGCTAAATTGACCAGTGCAGGGCAGGGTGAATTAAATAAGTTTATTTGCACACTGTATTGGCATTGCTGAAGTAAATGAGCGCTGGCTGTGCAGCCCAGTGACCCGTGCGTGACAGGGGACACACAGCTCGCTGCAGAGCTGGGCTCTGGCACAGCTCAGACCACGCTGGGGTGCACAAAGAACAGAAAATGTTTGTCTGCAGTGCCCCGGGAGTGGAGGAGGTGAAGGATGCCAGAAGCATCACTGGAGGGACACTGTCTGAGGAGCTGATTGAGTTCTCCACTGAAGGCAGCGCCAGCCAGCAGCTAATGGATACAGGAACCAGAGTGCAAATGACAGCATCGCTCCCTGCTAGGCTACTCCTGTATCTTGTCTCAGTACCTGGCGCTGGCCTCGGGGGACGGGCTTGAAAATTAAATGGGCCCTTCCTCTGAGCTCCACAGCAACCCCCGGAGTCGCTTTCTATTTTTTTTATTTCCATTTTTTGCCCACTACAGCCCATCACGTGGTCTGGCAATCCTCAGCCTGCAGAGCAACCTGGAATGAGATGCAGCCAGAGGCAGGGGAAGGCAGCACTGGGGCTGGAGGGCAGGTGGGGAGACGGAGGCACAGCAGAGCTGCCGTCGCTGCATGCTCAGTGCCACGGTGCAGAGAGCAGCAGTGCTGGGGCTGGAGCTCAGGGCTCAGCCTGCAGACCTCGTGCACGTCACTGAGACATCCCTTTTGTTCCTTCTCCCTCTGCAATGACATAAATTTAATGCAGTGTGTGTCTCATTTGGTGGGAGTGACACTGTTTGGTTTGGGGCCCCTCGTGACAAGAGGGAGATTGAGGGGCTGGAGCCTGTCCAGGGCAGGGTCTGGAGCACCAGGAGTGGCTGAGGGAGCTGGGGGGGTTCAGCCTGGAGAAAAGGAGGCTCAGGGAGGACCTTATGCCTCTCTACACCTCCCTGACAGGAGGGTGCAGCCAGGTGGGGATCAGTCTCTCCTCCCAGGAAACAGCGACAGGATGAGAGCAAAAGGCCTTGGATTGAGTCAGGGGAGGTTCAGGTTGGATATTAGGGAAAATTTCTTTACTTAAATGGTTGTCAAGCCCTGGAACAGGCTGCCCAGTGAAGGGGTGGAGTTACCATTCCTAGAAGTGTTCAAAAAACACATGGATATGGCACTTGAGGATGTGGCTTAGTGGTGGACATGGTGGTGGTGCTGGGTTGATGGCTGGACTTGACCTTAGAGGTCTTTTCCAGCCTTAATGATCCTCGGATTTTTCTTGCATTCCCCTGTTTCCTTCCTGGCTTTCCAGTCTTCGCAGCTGCTTTCTCTGTTGTCTGTCAGTGATTATCAGCTTGGCAGCAGCAGCTTTGTATTGCACCTTCGTGCTTATCTTTTTCCTGGGGATCTGCCTGATGAATTGCAGAGCTCAGTAATTGCTTTACAAACGCTAAGGATGTCACTGGCACCCGCCTGAAGGTCTTGCAACTCCTCTTAAAGCAACTGTGGCCTGTTGGGAGGTGGCGATTTCTGTTAAAGAAAGGCTTGCTGAGAATTAGTTAACAAAAGGCTTCGTGTTTTTAGGAAAGGGAGTAGGCAGAAAGCTGCCAGGGCCAGTCTGCCCGAGGAAGAGGCTTCAGAGGCACACGGGGTTCATGTAGGTTATGGATAAGCCTGGTCTAATAAGTGGTTTTCCCAGCTGGGATGTACATGGAGGGTACAGCAAAGGCAGGAGCCCCTGGGCTGCTTTGTTCTGGTGCCTCATCTCTCCTGTGTTTGCAAGCCCAGCCACAGCACTGAGGCACTGAACCTGCTGCAGTCTTCCCCTGAGGGTGCTGCTCACCAAGATCCTTTGCTACGGTCAGCAAGAATGCTGTCACTGATCCCTAAAGGGGACAATTAACTGAAGATTAAGTTAAGGCAGGCCCAAACCAGAACACGGGTGGTTCGGAGGTAACAGGGAGTGGCTTGCCTAATGCCGAGGCAGCAGGCTGGCATTTTTGCCCTCATGTTACTGCTCCTGCAGCAAAATTCTCCTGGCTTTGGTTTCCTTAGGGCACAGCTGGATGTGCCAGCTGGCAACACGGCGTTGCCTGACTGCTCTTCCCCTGTCCACAGGGACCAGCAGGGATTCCCTTTCCCAAGCGCCTCTGGCTTAGCCATCAAGGACAGGCTTTAATACTGAGTGTGTTAAATTATGCATGCTAATTCATATTCACACGTTTTCTCGTTGTATTTATAATATATAACAAACATGTTTATGTAGCATCTCCCTTCCATTACCACGGGCTCTCGGAGCACTGCAGAACCTCTAAAAGCATGCTCATACATACATATTCCTCCTCTGTCTTCCTGGCATCTGAGGGTGTCCTGAGTCCTTAAAATAGTAACGACAGAAGCTTTGTTCATTCTGTCTTAGTTCTGTCTGTGGCAAAAATAGCACAGCTAATTTGTAGGCTCTGTTTGTAGTCTGGGTGTGTGAGAATGAGGGGTGTGTGTAAAGCCTCCATGGCTGCACACCCTCCAGCACTCGCTGCTTCTGACTCCTTCTTCTATTCCTGCTGGACTGGATGTTCATCAATAACTTGCACTGCATCCTGCGTATAACCCCTGGGTGTGTGTCTTAATGTGGTGATAAGAATATGTGCATGTGGATAAATGGGGGGAGGCTAAACTGAACTACATTCTGTGGGGCCTTGTGGTAGGTTTTTAGCCAGGGCTTCTAGTGGTGTAAGGCTTATCACACCCATCTTCCTGCCTTTTGTCTTCTGTAAGCTTTAGAGCCTGCTGGCTGATCTGAGCAAAGCCTGACAGAAAAGGGGGATAACTCCGAGATTTGGAGTCCCTGCAAGATTTGTGGAATTACGAAGCTGAGTGGAGAAAGACCCAAAGCAGAGAGAGGTAACTAGGTGGGATCAACTGGTGTTAGGCATCAGAAGAACAGGGAGGAAGAGCTGATCTGCGGGAAGCAGGGTTTGTTGGCTGCACTGCTGCTGAAGCAGCATCTCTCCTAGGCTGCTCTGCTGGATAGAGCTGTAACCTGCACCCCACACTCTTGACAAGGGTGAGAAAATGCCTTTCACCAGCACGGGAGGGTGCGAAATCCCTGCAGCACCTTCTGCAGCAACACCTGGACTTACCCAGCGCGCCGGGTGAGCCTGGAGGCCCCTCACCCCGTGTGTGTTGAGACAAAGGGCAGCACAGCGAGCTCAGACCAGGAAACTGAGCTACCCTGTGCTGTTACTGCCACACAAGGGCTGGGGAGGGGGTGCAGTTACCCAAAAGGGACCGGCAGGTGCCCCCTGTGCCTCTCAGCACCCTGCTGAGGAACAAGGTGTGTCTGAGTGCTGCTTGGAGCAGTACTTGTGCCTGGTTATGGAGCTGTGTAGGTGTGGAGAGCACTCAGACCTGGGTCAGAGCCACCAGCACATGTACAGCATGCTTGAAGACTCCTGAGGGATTTCTCTTCCAGAAACCGAGGTGATCTTCCCTACACAACCTTGATGTGGCTACCTGAAAACAGAGGCTAGACAAGAATAAGAGAAGAAAAGCAGGTATTTATTTGAAGGGCCTTCAAAGGTACATCTTGGGAGTCAAAAACCTTCGAGGGGCTCCACCCGAGATGGACCCTGGGTCACGGGTTCTTCACACTTTTATAAGTTTGGGCTATTTGCATATCAGGGTTAATTCTCCAATTCTAATTTCAGTTAATAATGTAATTACCCCAAGTTTGCTCCTCCTCTCAAGGTTTTAGTTTACACGTTTTGGGGTCTGGGACAATCTAGGTGTCCTTGGAGAGCAAACCTGGAGAGGGTTTGTTATGTCTAACCAGCATGAGAGAACAGCAGCTAACAGGGCACACGAAACCTCAGAGTTACACACTGGGCAGTGCAGGATTTGAAAAACATAAAAGTTCAGACCTAAGGCATCAAACCCAAGGAGTTTGTGCCCAGGAATTCCACATCCAGCTATGCTGACAGCACGCCATAAATCCCAGACAAGCCACACTCAAGTGGTAACTGGGTCACTTCATGGTCCTGCAGCTCATTCCTGCAGAGGACATTGGCTGCAGCCATGTGAGAACTCTGCATCTGCAGCGTGTGGTGTGAGACAGGGAATAAATCTCTTCCCTGCCTCAGCTCTCCGTGGCCCTGCTAAGAAAGGGAGCCAGGGCAGGCTGTCTTTCAGAGGGTTTGACAGGCATCGTCTCACTTCATCTGCGCTGAAGAATTAAGCACACGTAATTGCAGACCATGCTGATCTCTCTCATCACGTGTGAGTGGCTTCGTTGTTGGCTGTCTCTTCAGACAGCCCCTGAAATTCTTTTGAACTCCTCGTTCTCCCCGAAATACCCAGGCTGAGGGGAGAAGGGAGAGAAGCACAGCTGGAAGTGACACCACACGCGTAGCTGTGTTTACAGATCGGATCATTTCTCTCTAGTCTGGCTGGAGGACATGCAATTGTAGACACTGATGTGCCATCACACCAGAGAGAAGGTAGTAATTAATCACCATGGCTCACAGAGCAGCAACTTGGGAACTGGCTGTACAGCAAATGCTGGCAGTGCCAGGGGATTGGAGCAGCAGCAGTGGGTGAAAAAAAGCCTCAGCACCCCTGGACTGGGGAAACGGGCATGATGCTTCCCTGGCGAGCAGCAGATAGCCTTGTTCCCCATCTGAATGTGATGCCTTTTTGATCATAACCCTGCAGAAGTCACTGGGAGCATAACTGAGGGTGTCAGAGCTGTTACACAGACCCAGTTATTCTGGAATCAAGCAAATAGCCAGGCAGAACTGCGTGAGACAAATCGTTCGTGACATGGCAGAGCTAGATAAGGATCCAACCCAAAGGTCTTGTTGGCAATCCCCTGCAGGCTCTTACTCACCCCTGCTTTTGCTGAGATAAGACCTTTGTTTCAGACATTTATATTGTTTCTTTCCTTACTATGTGGTTTATTCTGCAGAGTGCAGAGTTCCCAGTGCTCTGTCCTTGGCTGACCCCACTTTGCAGCAGATGAGCATCCTGTCATCTTCAACCACACTGGCTGGTCCCAGGTCACCAGCCTTCATCCATGGAGCCTGCTCATCCTCATCTCTGTGCTCCCTAGAGAGAGGCAGGTGCCATCAGAGGTGGGGAGGACTGGGTGGGCTGAACTACCTGTGGGATTACCTGTGGGGTCTCAGCTGTGTCATGATGCTTCTGCCCAAATTTTCCTGGAAGCGTGGGTGTTTCAGGTAATTTAGAGAATTAGAGCTGATGCTGCTGTTAGCTCTGTCTGGCCTCTGAAGGGCTGGGCCAGCCACCAGCCCCCCTGGTGACACTCCTGGCCCTGCTGACTGCCATTCGGCCCTGACAGGACCGAGACATCCTGTGTATGGTCTTGCTGCTGCTCAGAAGAAGAACGTGCTCACACTGCTGTCCACTTTTGGGAAAGGTGCCCGGGCTGAGCTGCCAGACAGGGGTGAATGGCTGTGATAGGAGACTTAGCTTTCACTTCTAAACAAGTAATTTCATATTCAAGGTTGCTGGGGTGCTGCAACAGCCAAGCAATGTCTGAAAAGATGTATTTTTACTTTGGGACTGGGAGTTTGAAGAGGTTGATCATGACCTCTGTCTGTGCTGAGATCCCCCAGTCATACCCAGCTGAGGAGAGAGAAGGGCTTGTGCTGAGACCTGCCTGCATCTCTGCACTCCAGCTCTGCCCTCCCTTTCCCAGAGGCTGGGGGGGATCCCAGTAGATTCTGTGGGGTTTTGCCACCTCTGTTCCCCAGCCTTTCCCTCCTGACCCCAGCACAGCCTCTGCTCCCAGGATACCTGCTGTGGAAGCACTCCAGGCACAGTAGGGATGTTTGTGGTCGTGACATTAGCAATAGCTCACGCTGCTTTGTGGCCTTTTGTGTGGCAGGAGCTCTGTCAATGTCCTTGGAGTCAGCTTTATCCCCTGGCTGGGCTGGACAAGCCCAGGAGGCATCAACAGCACTGCAGTGCTGTTCACTGAAATGTTTCCTTCTCTGCTGCTATTTCTGGGCTCCCTCAGAAAACAAATTGCAAGAAAAGCAACTCTTAATGTATGTGGGGGTGTCTTAGTGCCCCCACAGCAGGAGAGCAGCACTGAAGGCCAGATCAGGGCTTTCTGGTGTGTGCTTGGTGATGAAGATGTCTCCATTTCTGCAGCTTTAGGTTACCCTCTCCTCCTGGGCACCTACCCCTCTGCTTGTGCCTCCTTGTCCTCTCCCAGCGCTGGCCTGGCAGTCCCAAGTGCCAAGTCACAGCAAGGGTGCCACTTGCCACGCCACCCAGAGATGTCCCTCCCTTCCTCAGTGCCTCTCTCCCTGCACTATTCAGCTCCTACTTTCCAAAACAAGGCAGCACCACAGGTTAAAAGGCCACCTGAAAAACCACAGGTAGGGGCTGGGGAAGACTGAAGTTGTCCTGAAGAGGGAGAGGAGGGACCCGAGGGTGGAGTTTCTGGCTGGGGCTGTGGAGTGACAGCTCTGAAGGCAAGGGCTGCCCGGGGCTGCGGTGCCGCTCAGCTCCCGTGGGCTCGTGGAGCTTGTAGCAAAGGTCATGGAAACCTCTTTTGTTCCAGAGGCTAAAAGTGGAAGGAAAATTAAATGCCCCCAGTGGGAAGCTGAGAAGGTGAAGAATGAAACACACAAAGAGCTTCTGTGTGCAGCTGCAAAAATTACCTTCTGCTCCTTGTTAATTACTACGGCAAGGAGCTGGGGGGAGGTATGAGGTGGAAGTCAGTAGTACAAGCTGGCTTCTTGTGTTTCCCTTCCCAGCAATGCTGAGTTAGCTGGAAAGCACCTCCCTGGTGTCCGGTGTGGTCACTTGGGGTTGTGCGATGTGGGACAGAGCAACGCTGCGTCCCCTCTCTTCTTGGTGATGCTGCTCTCAGCACAGGCTGGTGGGAATCCTGCCCGAAGGATTTTGTGTGTTTCAGGGGATGCTGAATAAAGGGGCCTCAGAAACTCTTGAGCTGAGGGTAAACGGGGCTATCTAGGAGGGAGTTAAGGGGCACTGTCAGCTTGTTACTGCCCTTCTTAGGTCGTGCCCACAGCTGGAGATGGGATATTGGAGCCCACAGCAGAAACATCTCCCTCCAGGAGCTGATGGGAGCAGATTGACGGTTTGCACCTCTGAGTGCAGAAAAACCCAAACCCTTCTATTCTCAGCCACGCCGCCCCGCACAGAACCACCAGCACGGGCAGGTTTGTCACCTCCGAGCCCCCTCAGGTCCCCGCAGAGCTCCGGCGCTCCCGGAGCAGGTCCCCATCCCCTGGTTCATCCC
>VYXC01009648.1:50658-72528 GCA_013397175.1 Platysteira castanea
AGGGTATGCTGAATAAAGGGACCTCAGAAACTCTTGAGCTGAGGGTAAACGGGGCTATCTAGGAGGGAGTTAAGGGACACTGTGAGCTTATTACTGCCCTTCTTAGGTTGTGCCCACAGCTGGAGCCCAGAGCAGAAACATCTCCCTCCAGGAGCTGATGGGAGCAGATTGACGGTTTGCACCTCTGGCTGCAGAAAAACCCGAACCCTTCTATTCTCAGCCACGCTGCCCCACACAGAAACACCAGCACGGGCAGGTTTGTCACCTCCGAGCCCCCTCAGGTCCCCGCAGAGCCCCGGCGCTCCCGGAGCAGGTCCCCATCCCCTGGTTCATCCCGCATCCCCTGGCTCATCCCGCATCCCCTGGTTCATCCCGCATCCCCGGCTCATCCCGCATCTCTTGGCTCATCCCGCATCCCCTGGTTCATCCCGCATCCCCTGGCTCATTCCGCATCCCCTGGTTCATCCCGCATCCCCTGGCTCATTCCGCATCCCCTGGTTCATCCCGCATCCTCTGGCTCATCCCGCTCCCCCGCGCCGGGGCCGCGCAGCATCCCTGACGTCAGCGCAGCATCCAGGAATCCCCTGCACGGAGCCGCAGCGCCCGAGCCCCTGGCTTTTCGCAGCACGCCTCGCTCGGGAGCCCCCAGCGCCCGGCTGCAGGCACATCACTCCGGCTGGCTGGCGGCACAGCCTCCGGGAACCCCCGGCTGCCGAGCGCGCACAGCCCCGGAGCCCCGCAGCTGCCCCGGGAGCGGCCGAGCCGCGGTACCGCGGGGCGGTTCTGGAGCGAGCAGCTCCGGACGGGTGCGGGGGGAGGTTCAACACGAGCCCCCTGCGCCCCCCTCCCGGGATCGCTGGCAGAGGCGGCTCTGCAGCCGGGGAAGGGGGGAGGCAGCGAGGCGGCGTAATTGGTATTCCAGCTCCGCCGCTGCTCCCGGAGCTTCCAAGAAGCGAGTAAAAATAGCACTCCGTCATTTTGTAAATAATAGCTATCTCCTCGCGGGCCCGGGGAGTCACGAGCACTTAAAGGGGGGGATTGCAGGAGGAGCGGGGGTGTCTGCCCCGAGCCAGGGCCAGGAAGGTTGGCAGGACTCGGATGGGGGCACAGGGGGAGCAGAAAGCCCGAAGCAACTCAGCGGTAGCTGCTGCTGATTTACACCTTCTGCACGCCCAGGGAAGCGACAGACCCTGCTGGTGTGGGGCTGGATGTGTGCCTCCCCTCAGGGCTGGGATGGGGGGTTGTGATGTACTCCAGCAACCTGATCTGGGGTAGCAGATTCCTGGAGGAGAGGGGGAGCTCTTAAAAAGCAGGCAGGTGTAGGAAGTGCCATGGTAACACCGTGGGAAGGGTGGCTTTGTTTGCTATTTGCATTGCAGATCTGCCCAGCTGTGGGGGATTTCCTCAGGTGGGAGCAAGGCAGCGTGGCCTGGCAGGCAGAGAGCGGGCTCTGCACCCCTGGGACCTGCAGCTCCTTGTTCTGCTCACACACCTGCTCCACACTGTTTCCAGAGCCATGGTTGTGCTGGAGCTGGGGGATAACCTGAGCTGATAAACGGGCAAAGCCCCCAGACAAGGAAATGGGCCTCAGATACGTGACTTGGGAACATGGCATGACACTTGGATCTCTCAATTCAGTTAAAATACTGAACCTGAGAATCTCTTGCTCTCTCAGTTTCATGTTGGCTCCGGGGTCTTTTTTTGCTTTCCTGGTGCAGCAGCTCTGCAGGGTGGCTGGAAGGGGCTTGTGCAGGCCACCAAGGGCTCTGCTGGGCAGTGTTGTGCCATTCCTAGGGCAGCCAGAGCTGGGCTCTGGTCCTTGCTGTGCTCCAGCTTCCTACCTGAGCCCAGTCCGTGCATTTTTGTTTCCCTGGTAATAAACAGGTCTGGCAGCATCCACCTGCCACCCCAGCAGGCTTGAAGGCTCAACTCGTGCTTGTGAAAAAATTGAATTACAGGGAAAGATGCTGCTAGGAAATGAAAAATGCCATTTTGTGTTCCGCAGCAGTTCTAGGGAAAGTGTCTACCCCCCTATACAGTCCTTAATTATTAAATCTTTGGGGAGAACTGGGCAAGACAGCCAAGCTGCAGTGTGAGCACATCTGTGGCTTGGGCAGAAAATAAGCATTTCCCTGCCATGTCTCTGAGCAGAGGCAGGAGATGGTTTTCTCTCAGCTTTGTCTTGCTGAAAAAGCAGATGCAGTTTCTTCTCGTTCAGGCTCAGGGTGGATAGGTGTGAGGGTGAGGAGAGGGGAGGCTGCGGGGGCAGCTCCTGGTTCCTGTGCAGGAGGAGGGCTCACAGCCACAGGGCTGGGAGCAGTGCCGATGCTCTTGGGCTGTGGGATCACAAAGGAAGCGAATCTCTGAGGCTGGAGCTTGCTCTGTTCTGCTGGTGTTTCACTTATCTCTGGATTTCCCAGCTCTGCTGAAATCCCTGCTTGCGTAGCGATGATTTAATTTCAGAAATCCCTCCGGATCCCAGCCAAATCCTGCCCTTAGGAGCACATATTAACAGGGAGGGTTCAGTCTGGCTTTTGCCATGAGAGGTGCAGGAAGCTCATTTTTCTCAGTGCTGAGGGACATCGGCGAGCCAGCGATGAAGCCCCAGCTTGTCCCTTCACCGGGTGCTGCATGGCCTGGCCAGGGGGTAAATCTGCAGTCTGGAAATGGGGGGTTCAACTCAGACCTGGGTTGTAATTAGTTATTTAATAGATTGTTGAAGTTGCCATTATTTGTGATTGGATTTACCAGCAGATGGAAGGGTCGGGGAGGGGTCTCTGGAGCTCTGTGACAGCCGTGTTACAGCACGATGAGGACATAAAGGCTCCTTTAAGGATTGCAGGGTTGTATCGAAAGGTATCCAAAACTAATTCTGCCTTTCTGTCTTCTCCTGACTTCCTGAATCCCTTCCCCTGTGCTCGGACCCAGAAGAGCACACTGTGAAGAGCACACTGTGAAGCACTTTTCGTTGCCCTCTGGTGCAGGGCACAGCTCATCCTGCACCTCCCAGGGGCTGTGTTCCCTGGCCGTGGGTGGCCACAGCTCCTGACCCGCTGTCCCTGGCTGCAGCTGAATGCCGAGGAGGGAGGAGGGGAGGGAGAGTTCTGTGCTTTCTCCAAGACATAATGAGCTTTCTCTCGCCGCATGGGGAAGAGCCTCGCATCACTGAATGTTCTCTGCTGCGTGCCTCATCTGGGGACTTGTTTGGAGGGAGGCTGAGAATACCCAGAGTGTTTCAGCCATACAGAAGGGGCTCGTTTTGTTGCGACTTGTGGGTGTTTCACAAAGTGTACCACGCACATATTTCTCTTTAACCTCCTTTTCATCGCATCAAGACGAGATCAAGGGTTACTTATATAGCACAATAATACCAGCCACGGGCTGCATCAAAAGCTTCTCAGCCGTAATAACTAAAGACATGTATACGTATATTTTAGCCATTAAGGAGAAAACCCTGCCAGAATGCATTATCTTATTTTGGGATGTAAAACTTTGAAGAGCAAACCTAAGCTTCACAGTGCTGCAAAATAACTCTCAGGGGACGGAAGGATTTCCATAACTAAATTAAACAATGGGCCATCCGGGCTACTTGCAAGGCTGCTGCAGTGGCCAAAATTGGGTACTGTGCATAAAACATGAACTCTGCTTTGCAGCTTTAAATTGGTTCTTTCATTAGGAGAGCAGCTCTGAGCCAGCTAATGCCACACAACAGCGTGATCTGTCCCTAAAGTGGGGAGGATTTATGGGAACTGAGTGCTGAACTCAGAGCAGCTCATCCATCACGTTTTGAGCACAACCCAGTGGGCAGAGCATAGGACTGTAAATCTGGGAAATCACCGTGCCTTGATTTCCCTGCAAGGTGGGGTGGCAGCAGAGGTGGCAATTAGGAGACACACCAAAATCCAAGGAAGCCGAGAAGGGGAGCTCTGTGTGCTGTTCAGCACGTGCTGGTGGCTGTGTTCTGCAAACCCTCCAGGTTATCTGAAGGCACGTGGTTAAAATTGCCCCTGGTTTTAGCACCTGGGTGAGGAGGGGGCTCTGTGGCTTTGCAGCAAAGCTGCTGCTCAGCATCCGTGAGGGAATCTCAGCCCGGGATGCAGGGGCAGCACGTGGTGTGGGCGAGCAGCAGCTTTGTGAGAGCGAGGCACTTAGGAGAACAGCAAGCACGATGGCAGTAAAAGGCAATCAGAATATTGATTCTTTTTACATACAGATAAGCCTGGAGCTGTAACAAACCCAGGGTTTCCTAAAACGGCTGGAACATTGCTAGGCTGTTTATCTGGCTGGGAGACACAAAGGGATTGCAGATTAAAAAGGAGTTTCAAAGCTTCGGGGCTTACCTCTGCACTGAAAACATGTGGATCTGTACCAGGATATGGATCCTGCAGCCACACAGGTTCTGTAAATATGCATTGTCTGGCCGTGTGGGACAGATTTGTCCTCAGTGTAAGCGTGGGAAGCAGCAGAGCTGCTCTGGAGATGAATGTGCCCAATTACGAGTGATAAAATCAGCCGTTGTTTGGGGCACAGAGCACGATGCTGAGGGTTCAGCAGAGCAGGAATAAACACCATATAACAAACCTCAAACCCTTCCCTGCACAAGGAAATTCAGCTCTCTAATTGCTTTTTTTCCCCTTTTTTTTTTCCTTTTTTGTCCCAGACAGTGTAACCGAAGTCAAGACAGACATTTACGTGACGAGTTTCGGCCCTGTCTCGGACACAGACATGGTAGGTGCCCCTGGCTGGTTGCCTCATGGGGAGGGGTGGCTTCTCCTCAGCTGCTGTGGGTGTGTCCCACCCTCATCCCAGGACAGTATGGGCAAAAGCAGGATTTTCCTAAGTGGCAAGACCTGGTGGTAGCTCAGTGCCAGAGGCTGTTTCTCAGGCATGCTTAGGCTTTTGGAAACCAGTTGGTAACTGGAGGAAAGCAGGTGCTCCCTGGGAAGAGGGGAGGATGCCAGAATCAGGTCTGGTTTGGTGGCAGTGTCAGAGAGAAGGATTCACCATCAGACTGTCCTCAGTGCCTGCACCGGAAGGGAGGCAAAAGGGAAAACAGAAAAAGCATGAACTGGTTGCACTATTTTGACATGTTCGGGGAAAATTATTAATGAAAAGGCCTGGGGTCTGAATTTAGGCTTGTATTCCCACAACAGTTTGTCTTCTAATTAAAAGAGGACTGTGGAGCATAATTAATAGTGAGGTTTCTCCACAGCATTTCTTGCAGCTCTTACTTCACACGCACCCGGAGAAGGGCTGGCTGTGGGTGGCTGCTCAGGAGTTCCAGGATGCCACGTGAGGACAGCTGTGCATTCAGGACAGAGCCCCTCCTGCATGTCCAGCCCCTGAGGTGGCCTGGTGCTGGCATAGCCCAGGCCAGGGGCGGGCAGTCCGTGCCCTGGAGGGAGCCCGTTTTGGGAGAGGGAGCAGGCTGGAGCAGCGTCCTGAGGCTCTCACAGCCCCTCCAGAGCTGCAAGGGTTTAATTTTCTGAGCTGGCGTGGCCTGAGCATCTCTCCAGCTGTCCCACAGCAATCCTCTGCTGGCAGGCTGAGGAGTTGGGGGAGAGTAAAATCTCTGTGTTCCATGGAGGTGCTTGCTCCATCACTCAAGCTTGTGTTGCTTTGGGAAGACCACTCCCTCCAGGCTAGGAAGTTAAGTTAGTGTCAGTGTAATCAAGATTATGAACCTCATCTGAGTTCTCCCTCTCTCTCCTGCTTTCCTACCACAGCAGAGACCCATAATATATTCAGCAATCGTAGCCCTTGGGGAGTATCTGATAATTACTTCCAAGGTGGAGCATATTTGATTAAGGGAGTGTGTATAATGAACTGTGAAGAAAAAAATAGGAGGTATTGAAAAGAGGAAGGTATTCTCTGCAATGTGATTTGACAAAATGAATTCAAAATTAGGAAGACAGTTAAGGAATAATAAATTATTTCCCCTCCGCATGCTTTCGTTCCGTGTATTTTACAAATGCATAGCGAATGCGCTTTAGCTCTGCTGCTAAAAGTGAGGGAGAGAAACCCCATCTCCTCGGGAGGCGTGGGGAGAGCCTGCTCGGGGGCTTCCTTTCATCTCGGCAGCGGGGAAGTCCCTCCTTCCCCGCTGGCACCTGCCTGGTGCTGGGCTCCCACCCCTCCCACAGCCACTGCTCCGAGCCCTGGGACGCGGCTGCGGCGCATCCCCAGCCTGTAATTACAGTGGTGGAGGAGAGGCAGGTAAAGCTGCTGTGGGGAGCGGGGGAGAGCAGCTGCTTACGAAGCGTAGAGGAGGAGGAGGAGGAGGATTTGGAGACCTTTTCACCAAGGTGCTCTGAGGGACTCCTAATGTCTCTCTTAGTTTGGAGGGCAGAGCCGGGTGGGACCTGACGCGCGCCCCAATCTTCGGTGCTGAGCTCTTGCAACTTTGCCTCAGTCCCAGGGAAATGATACACGGGAAAACAAGAATTGGAATTTTTTTGTTTGGTGGATGGGCTCTGAGGACAGAGTTGGTCTCAAAGTTTTCAGTCACTTCTGTAGGCAGAGAAGAGCAAAACACAGAACTGAGTGTGCTCCTTGGAAGGGGTGCTTTGGGAATGATGCTTTTATGGAAGGAAGCATAGAGAAGAGGGGAAAACTCTGAACACGATTTCTCTTTCCTTCAGGAATGATTCCTAAGCATTAAAGAAGAAAAGCAGAGCTTTGGAAGTCGTTAAAAATGTTTTGCTTCTTTGAATGGTACTTTTTAAGTAGGAACAGGGAATGAGAACACTTCTCCTGATAAGGACTCTTCCCAAACCTCCTGGGACTGCACACAGGCTTATTTCTTTGGGTTTATCCCAAGAAATAACAAATTAAAGATCACTTCCATGAAGGGGCAAAATACCTTGTACAGGGCAGAGCCTGTGAGAATGTGGATTCTCCTCTTTCCTTCCCCCAGCCAGGCTCCAGAAGGTTCATATTTGAGCAGGGGTGGCTCCGTGGCCAGGGAGCAGGGATGGATTTATTTACTGAGATGCTTCCATTCCGCTGCCATCTGCTGCAAAACCTGTAGGAATTTCTCTGTCCTATAGGAAAGCGATGCACAGCAGTTTTTAAGCACTGCTGAGAAGTGCTGCAGGAAAGGAATCACTCACAATGATAAGTTGAGTTGGTCCTGCGGCCTCCAGGAACGCATAAATAAAGACTACGAGTCTGCAGCAGCAGGGGGAGGAAGAAGAGTTGGGACAGACAGGTTTTCCAAAGACCCCTTCTCTCCCTGAAAGTGGTTGCTGGATCTGCAGTCACTGAGAGAGGGGCAGGCCTGGGCTGCAGGGGTTCAAAGAGGTGACTTCTAACTGCCCCAGCTGGAATTTGGCCTAGGAAATGGGTCTCTGCACTGGCAGAGAGAAGAAAAAAGATGAAGAAAAAGAAAAAAAAAAGAAGGAAAGGGAAATAAAACAAGGAAAAGAAGACAAAAGAAAGTCACAGGATCTTGTAATGCAAGTCTGTGAAGTCCTCGATTCAATGATTTTCTAAAGGTGGCCTGGGGAATAAAATAACATTAAGACAATGTCATGCAAGTTTATTTCTTTTTTATTTTTTTTAATGAGCAGGGATATAATTATATCCTGGCCAGATTCCATCTCCAGGATCTTTATTTTTGCCTGCTAAAATACCAGTGTAGCTGCACATAATGGCCTTCCTCCCCTGAAACACCTGGAGAGAGGCAGTGGTGCAGCGGGGCTGCCCCAGCTGTGGCCGCCGTGGGCTGTGCTGCAGCTTCCCTGCAGCGCTCAGAAACTCTGGCATCACAGGTGAGTCACTGCCCAAGACGTGGGGAATCCCATCTATCCTCCACTGCTCTCAATCCCCACTTCTTGTTGCACCACACTTCACACCACCCCAGGCGTGCCAAAACCCAGTTTGCTCAGTGACTGGAGACGCCGCCTCTCGAATCACCTCGTTTGCAATGAAGAGCTGACTAAAACACAGCTTATCTTTCTCTCCTCTCTCCCCAAAGGAATACACCATTGACGTCTTTTTCCGGCAGTCCTGGAGAGATGAAAGGCTGAAGTTTGATGGTCCCATGAAGATCCTTCCCCTGAACAACCTGCTGGCCAGTAAGATCTGGACTCCTGACACCTTCTTCCACAATGGGAAGAAATCTGTCGCCCACAACATGACAACCCCCAACAAGCTGCTGCGCCTGGTGGACAACGGCACCCTCCTGTACACCATGAGGTGAGTCTGTGTCTCCTTCCAGGGAGTTCCAGGTCCCTCTGCACCCCCTCAGGGTGCATCACAGCAGGGTTTGTGCAGGTTTCCACCAGCTCGTTAGCAGATTTGAGTCCTACCCTGCTGCTTTCCCTGCTCTCCTTGTTTCCTCCCTGTGTACCATCACTGATCCTCAGCTTGGCACATTTTTACAGGTGGGATTTTTCCTCATCATTCACATTGATTTTTTGCTCTTATGTGCCGAGGTAGAAGTGTTGGGATCTATAGTTTGTGAGGTTGATACGCCACCTGGCCTAATTTTCTTCCTGACCTGTGATGGGAGATGAATTGGGTACCCAATGTTGGTATGGGAACATTAGGATGGGAGAATTTGTTATTCTCCAGCAGCTTGAGAACAGATCTAAATTTGTGCAGCATGTTAGAGCAGAACCATTTCACACATCTAATGAGACCAAGCTTGCTTGTGACAACAATGGGGTTGTTTTTTCCCACTTTGTGGAATAAAAAAATCCAAATCTATGTGATCAATGCACATCATTAGGGAAAAAATCCCAACAAACAGCTAATTAAAAACTGTGATTTGAAGAAGCCAGGGTTGCAGGAGCCATAGGTTATAAATGAAACAACAAGCTGCTGATAAATGCACGAGGAAGGTATTGAGTTGGTTTTGGCAAGGTGTAAATCTTTGTTTTAAAAAATTGTTTTCTCTGTCTCCATCTCCAAGCCAAAATAGGCTTCATTGTGGATTCTGTGTGCTGAGAGGCTGCACTTTCACCTCTGTTTTTGAGGACCAGGCAGAATTTCATCTCTTCATAGTTAAACTGGCTGTGAATCTACATGGTGTCAGCAAGTTTTACAGCCTACATTGATAAACAATGCCGTGCTTTTGTGCAGCAGTTCTCAAATACGAGCTAATCCTGCCCGTGCCCTGGGGGTTTAGGTCTCCACACATCAGTGATCTCACATTAAGGCAGATGGGGTAAATGAAGGGAAAAGCCCAACTTGACTTCAGGGCTCTGTCGTGCTCCCAGCTCTCTGACCTGCCAGTAGACAACTCACACTCCCCCCGTTTGTATCGTTGTCTGACTGGAAAGTATTACACGAGCTGCTGGCATAAGACAGCAGAAAAAAAAAAAGACTCAATTTCAGAGCTTTTATATCATTTCACTACTTCTTTATTCAGCAAACAGCCATTAGCTTCAGCAAGTTTTGTGTGACTAAGAAAGTATCGGATTTATTTTTCCATTCAGGGCTGGGCAGGTGCCAGCATGGCAGCAGCATCATGGGACTCTTGGGAATGAGCTTCTGGAAGAAAAGAGAGTCTTGGGATTTTTTAAAATGAATTCAAACCATCCTTCAGTTTAGCTGTCTGCTGGAGAATTGGGGAGTGAAGGAGCTTCTCTTACGTGTGCTCCTGCCCCGCTTAAATACCTCTCTAAGGCTTTGTGAGAGGTGAGGAGCCCACTCAGAGGCTGAGGGTTGGATATGAGACCTTTTGTCATGTGTTGAATGGCACAGGACCAGGAGCTCTTGTGTGCAGAGATCTTTTCTTTACCCGGTGTGTGAAGCCCAGCTGGGGCTCCAGGCAGCACCTCCTGGTGCTGGTGGTGTGGTTAGAGCTGACCAGATGACCACAGTGTGCTGGGACAAAGCAGGGCTCCTCTGGGATTGCAGTTAAACACATCCAGGAGGGGATGTCTGTCCTGGGTCATCTGGTGATTCTCTTTCTTCCTCTTGGTGCTGCTTAGGACCACCAGGGTCTCTTTTGAGTGGGGTATCAGAAAGGAAGATGCAAGGGCACAGACTGCAGGGCCAGGACTGTGCCTCAGGCTCAGGCACCAAGTCCTACCTGGCTTTGCCACTGAGGCACTCCCACCTCAATTCCCCTGTCAAATGATCCCTCCTTAAGTGCTTTGAAACCTCCCAGGAGAGGGCTGGAGGGAGTCTCTTGTTTTCTGTCCAAGTGATGCATTTGCTGTCCTCCCCCGTGCCCAGGGACATGCGTGTGTGTCCTTCTTAAAGGAAGGAGCAGGGCCTTGAAGCCAAACCCACACGGCTGACATCCAGCAAGGTGCAAACACCAAAGGGGTGCCCTGAGTGCCCAGGGAGAGAGCGTTTGGACTTCCAGCAGATTTCCAGTGGCCTGGCAGCACTGCCCAGGTGATCCCTTGCAGGCTCAGTCTGATTCCTGAGAGCCTCCTGCTCCTTTCCCTTGTCCCAGGCAATATCCTTGAGGGATCAGCTCTGCTGATGTGCAATTAGAGGCACGTCTCTTGCTATTTACCCTGCTGGGAAAGCCAACTTCTCTTAGTCAAGGCTTACAGTTATAGATGAACTTGCTCTGGTGGAACAGCAAGCCTGACACATGCATCCAGCAAAATCACACCCGTGTGACAATATTTATAGCTCCTGGAGAGAGCCTCTTTATCACTGACCTGAGCTCCCAGGAGCTGCACAGCAGCTGTGGCCAAGCATCCTGAGATTTCCTTCAGTCACGGCACATTCTCCTCCTGGATCAGTGCAGTGTGACAGGGCACACCCCTGACAGGCCTTGGCACCACAAAACAACCTTTGTGACCACAGCACTGAACTGCATTTCTCCATTCCCCAGGATTACCAATCACTCTGCATCTTCCCTGCTCCTCTGGCTACCTCAGAGGGCACAGGGAGTACAGGTTTATTACGGAGCCCTGCCTCTGCAGTCTCTTTTTGTGGAGCTCCCACATGATCCAAGCAGTTCACAAAAGCCCAGCTATGGTCTCTAAGCTCTGGTGTCAGACCTGAGTGCAACAACCTGGGAATTGTGCATGGATTTACATAAGGAAGCTGCTGCAGCCATCTCTGGATGTGCTCTCTGGCTTGAACTGTGTGGGGCACACAGATAATGTTCTGGTTCTTCCCGGCCTTGAAGCATATAAAAATAGTGGAAGTTTAATGCTGTGCTGATGGGATTCAGCTTTGTGAATCAAGGCTTTAAAAAGCTCTTCTGCTCTTAACAGGGCCTGTCAGAATGGCGTGTTGAGGCTTTGTGGTTATTGTCACAGTGGTTCCCAGACAATGTGTGCTCAAGTTATGCACTTGGAGGATGTTTTCTTTCCCTGTCAGGCTGACACGTTCACTGCACGCCCAAAGGCTCTGCCTCGAGAGCCTGTGCTGCTGAAGACAAGGTGCAGTCCTTGGAAGGAGGGTCTGTGCACCCTCGGGTGGGGCAGAGGCAGAGCAGGAGGGAAAGCTGAGCCCAGGACACTGCAGAGGGGCTGGGGAAGCCCAGAACAGGTCCTCTGCCTGCAGGGTTTGACCTTCCCACGCTGCCTTTTGAAATCACAGAGCTCTGCAGTGTCTGTCCCTCAGCAAAGGCTTTGGGGTGTCTTTACTGGCTTTTACTGGCTTTTTAGCCCCCAGGCCACTTGTGACTGCTCCAGGCTTGGCAGCCCCCTCCCACACGATGGAGGTGCGGCCTCTCTGCAGGAGCAGCAGCTGGGACATCCCAGCACCAGCTCTCCTGGGCTGTGTGTCTGTGTCCCACGCCAGGGCTGGTCCTAGAAAACATCACAGACAGATCCAAGAGCTTGGCTGGCTGATTAAAACACAAGCAGACAACAAGGTGAGATTTGCTCCAACTTCTCCCTGCCAGAGCGGATCCAAAGACAGCAATGATCTGTTTTCCAGGCTTGGCTTTGTGCAGGCAGACTTTTCTAAGGAAACTGTCCCAGGAGGCAGAAATCTTCAGAGAACACCTTATCTCACTGCATTTCTGCCATCATGGGCTGAAATCTCCAGGGGCTGGGGGAGGATGGAAAGCGAAATCAGCACTTCCAGATCCAGCACAAGGATCCTAGAAGCAATTTGGCTTTCAAGCTCAAACCCCGGCAATTAAACCTAACCTAGATTCTCCCACAGCCTAAACCGTAAACACTGCTCGGCCTGACTGTGGTTATTAATGAACCTCCTGGAGAAGAAATCAGGACAAAACTCCAGCAGTATCCCAGGCATAAACAAAGCCAGCCCTGCCGTGCAGGGTGCTGTCATGTTTTTGTACCACTCGCACGCCGAGGGATTATTACATCTGCGTCCCAGAAATTGGACTGAGATCCTGGCTCATCCTGCAGCTGCACGCAGGTAGCGACAGGGGCTCTAATGACACATCAAAGGCTTTGCTAAGCTCCTGGTAACCATGAGAACGCAGCTGAAGAGGTTTGTTATCCTGTCAGCCCTGGCACAGGGATGTTTAGCCTGATTCACGCTTCTTGCCATTGTGTTGGCGCAGTTCAAAGGACTTCCCGTGACTTTAAAGGGGAAAAAAACCACGTTTTCTGTCCTGGCTGTTCCACTTTTGGTGCCATTGTGCCAGCAAAGTGGAGAGAAGACACGAGGAGTTTGGGGTTTGGCTTCAAGAGAGTTCTGCAGAAGTTACTGCAGGCGCCTGGGACAGATGAGCCAAAGGATGTGACTGCTGGGTGATGTGATTTCTGGCAGCTTGGCTACTTTTTACATGCTCTTTAGGCTTTCTTAGGACATTTCAGGCCTCCTGGATGTGAATAGCCCATCAGAGCAGTGAAGCAAAACCCAGTGGCTCTCTGGCCATCGAGTCCCTTGCACGGGGTGAGGGGCACAGATGAGAAATCCTGCCCTAAACCCTTTTACCCAAATGCAGCAGAGGCTGTGGTGATTGTCTGGGAAGGGAGGGACTTTCCTTGTGGCCAGTTTGCTGTTTCATGTGTTACCTGTGAACCTGCTGACCTGTGGCTGGCTGAAGCTGCTGAACCAGACTCATCTCGCTGGAAAATGATGTGACTTTTCCTTTTTTTAATTTAATTTCGGGAGACTTAAAAACTCCTTCAGCTGTAGGTGGAGAAGTGGCAGATTAGGTTGCTTTTTCAGTGGTTTGTTGATGGATTTATTGTTTTATTGCTTGCTGGCTCAGCTAATAAAACAGGCTTTAGATTTAAAATGCAGCTGCTGCATTCCCAAGCTCAGGGGGAGTCACCCAGCATCCGTACGAAGTTGTCTCCTTCCCTTGACAAGACTTGCTCTTGTTGGCCATGGCCTGGAGAGGGCAGGAGGGGATGGCCAAGGCCAGTCTCTGCTGTCCTGGTCACCTCTGAGGCTCCTCCTGGCTGCCCTAAATGGCACAAACCCTCCAGACCCACAGTCTGCAGTCCTTGGGGTCATTCAGCCTTATTCAGAGTGGCTGGTGATCACAGCCAGCACTTGCAAACAGTACAGTGGGTGAAAAAGACTGTTCTGGGTTTTTTGGGGTGAGTTCAGGATGCATCAGAAGGAAGGCACTGGTCAGAGATGAGATCCTTTGGAAAAGCCAACTTTGGGAAATCCCAGCTAAGAGCCTTTTGAAATAATAAAGCAACGAGTGAAGCAGATGAAAAAATTGGAAGGTAAAAAAGGAAAATTCTGGTGTGGGCTGCTGAGGGAGACAGGGGAAATGCATCAACATTTCCCTGACACAAGTGACAGTGACAAAATGAGAAGCAAGAAGTCCATTGCAGCTGGAAAAGACACAGAAAGAATTGAAGAGTAAGATCTGTGAGAATATGCTTGACAAGCTTGCCAGCCATGAGCTCCCCAAGTGAATTTTGAGCTGGCTGAAGAGAACATCACAAAAGAAACAGAACAGGAGGAGCAAGGCAGTCAAGTCCACTTTGAGCTGCCAGGTTTTCATACCTGCTTCTTGAAATCCATACTGGAAAAGAGAGGCATCAGAGCAAATGAGCAATTTGTTCATGGTGGCCTTTGAGTGTCCAGGAGAAAATAATTACAACACGGAGCTTGTAGGCTTGTCAAAATCGCTGTCGGGCTTCAGTGAGTCTTGACTGAAGCCTAAAGATCAGATCTTCTTCTCTTTCATGCAAAACAGGTGCATTCAGTGCAGTGCTGGAGAAGAGATGATCGAGTCAGGGAGAGTGATTTGTCCTCAGGAAGTTGCTTTGGGCACACAGTGGTTCTTGGCTTGGCTGAGGAAGCCCAGGTGGAGCCAGAGGTGAAGCAAGCAGGGCATTCAGCATCCCTTCTCTTTCAGGGTATCCCAGGGCACGGTGTTTCCACGGGCATGGATTCAGAAAGGACTGGCACACTCACTGTAGGCGGGGTCCTTGGTCATTGGTGCACTGAATTTTATTATGTCAAATTTGAAGAACAGTCTTCTTTTATTTTCTTTCTCTTTTTTTTTTTTTCTTTTTGTTAGAAGCATCTAAGGTTTATCTGCCTAAAAAAAAATAACCTTTATTTCATTTCTTTTTTTTTTTTTTAATTTTATTCTTTGCTTTTAGCAAACAAAACCCAAAGCCTTTATTTTTTCAGGGTTTATTTTGCATTTGACTAAGCCTCGGCATTTTCTGTGAAGAGTAACTTAGCTGAACATTTTTCTAGCCGAAGGAAAATATCTCAATAGAAGCTTCTTGACCTGAGTTTTGCACAAGCCACCCTCAGTCCGTGCAGTTGCCCTTTGCATCCACATGTTGCTGCTGTCATGGTTTGTTTGCTGTTTTGCTGAGCCATCAGAAGTGAGTCCTTTTTTTTTCTGCAAATAGTTCCTTCAGAGAAGATTGTTTTAGACATCTCCTGGGAAGTTGTCTCTCCTGGCTGCCTCTCCCTGGCTGCACGCTTTGCAGCACTCCAGGAAGGAACACGAGCTCCCTTTTTTGGAACCCTTTGTAATGGATCCTTTCATGCCTGGCCCCGTATTCTGCAGCACGCTGCTTTTGTGGCTGTGCCTCCCTCACAAAGCTGCTTCCTGACAAGGTATCCTGCTGGGGTTTGGTGGATTTGGAAGGCACCAGCTGTCCTGCAGGCCCCCAGGCAGCCCCAGAGGTGCTGTTCTGCACCTGCCTGCAGCATCCCCCGCCGTGCTGCCAGCCAGGGAGGAGCAGGGCGGGTGGGGTGAGGGGGCTGTTGTGCCCTGGTGGCTCCGTGGGTTTGGCTGACTTTGAACAATCTGCCAACCCTCAGCTCCTTCCAGAACACCAGGCCTGTTCCCTGGAAGCCCCAAAGCCCTTTCCTGCTGCTTTCCAGCGTGGTCCCTGAGGTGTCCCTGGCCCCAGGAGCCCTGTTCACAGCACATGAGCAAACAGGAGTCCTGGGCTCAGGCAGATTCTCCCACTGCACTGAGTGGGTGAAGATGAACTCGGTCAGCAGGGTCGAGCTTACACCATGGAAAAGGCTGCCAGATGTGTGTCCTGCTGTCCTCTCCACAGCTGGGGGCCTTCTGCCCAGAGACCCCGAGGTTGGTGAGCACCTCCAGGCGTTTTCCAGAAGGGCCAGGCCTGTCCTTGAGCAGCCCCTGTGCTTTGTCTTGCAGGCTGACCATCCACGCCGAGTGCCCCATGCACCTGGAGGACTTCCCAATGGACGTGCATGCCTGCCCCCTGAAATTTGGGAGCTGTAAGTACCCCCAGCAGCCTCTGCAGAGCTGTGCAGAGCTGAGGAGCTGTCCTTTGTGTGGCTGGTGTCACACAGGATTTTAGCAACAGTGATATTCGTCATTGCTAATGAGAAAGTGACCCAAAGTTTTTTCTGGTATCTCCTATGTGTAATTCCTACCATCACTGAGCGAGTCTGTGCTCAATCCAGGCTTACAGGATGGGTTAGACAGGCATGGTTTTGCTGTAAATTTATTCAGAAAGTAGCCAGGTGGGGATCGGTCTCTTCTCCCAGGTAACAAGTGACAGGATGAGAGGAAGTGACCTCAAGTGGTGCCAAAGGACATTTCGATGAATATTAGGAGAAATTTCTTCGCTGGAGGGGTGGTCAAGCACTGGAACAGGCAGCTCAGGGAAGTGGTGGAGTCACCATCCCTCAAAGTGTTCAAAAAATGTGTGGTTTGGGCACTTGGGCTTGGCAGTGCTGGGTTAATGGTTGGACTCAATAACCTTAGAGGTGTTTTGTAACATTAATGATTCTGTGACTATAAATCTGAGCTGTGCTTTTCCTTCATCACAAGGGGAAGCTGGGAAGACAGATTTGGGGCAGCAGTGGTGGCTGCTGCTGGGTGTCCCATCCTGCCAGTCTGAGGAGAGCCTGGAATGCCTGGTTCCTCTGGCTCCATGCTCCAGTGGAGCCTACAAACCCCTTGCCCCCATTCAGTTTGTCAGGCAGGCTGCTCTCAAGTGAAACTCTGGGAATCTCAGTCCCAGCAGCCAGGGCTCCTGGTTTGGGGAAGATTTGCAGGCTGCTGTGATTGAAAGCTGCTCCCAGCCTCGCAGGCTTGCAGCTGCTCAGCTGCTTGGGCTCCCCATAGAAGTTCCCTTATCTCTCCCGTATGCAAGTTAAATTTCATTTGTTTTTGTTCCTAAAGTGAGTGGGGGCCAAACCCCAAGACCTTGGTTTAGGGTGATGTGAAAATACCCATCCTAGTCTGGCTCTGCCTGGAGCCTTTTCCAGGTCCAGCACACTGAGCACCACTGCGAGTCTGCATTTGTGTTAGGAGAGTTTCCCACCTCCAGCTAAAGAATGAGCCCGCAGCAGTTACCCCCAGAGAAACCCCAGCCTTCCCAAAATGACACTTCCCTCCTGTAGCCATCTGGGAGCTAGCTGAGGACAAAGTTGAAAAGTTTGATTGGCAGCAGAAGAAATCGTGTTTATCATGTGCATCTGCTCCTCTGCCTCATGACAAACTGAACCCATGAAAGTGGATTATTCAGAACTACAAAATTTCTTAGGCAGCACCTAATTAAATGTAGAACTCATTGCCACGAGACATCACTAAGGCCAGTGAAATAGCAAGCCTTAGAGAAGGATGAATTATTAATGTTAATTGACCTTGTGAGGAGGGATATAAAATCTCCTACCTCAGGCCTAAACTCTGGGATTATTCCAAGACTTGCAGGAAGGCAGATTACTCCACATCTAATTGCTTATAATGTTCCTTGGTGAGGAAAAGAGATTAATGTGTGTTCTTCTGCTGGAACACCCTTTGGGGTTATTTTTTTTTTGCTGATTTGACCTCTGAATGATGAGAGTTTTGAGACAAGGAGCTCAGAAAGCTGCCCCTGGTTAACATTAATGTGACTTTTTCTAAAGCACCCACACAGCATCCGAGCTCACCTCTCCTGTGCTGGAGTGGGATTAAACCAGTGTTTTCACTAAAAAGCCATTGACAGCTGGAAGCTGCTCATTTTCAAGAAGCTTAAAGTGGGTCAGATTTGTAATTAGAAGGACAATGCCAGTGCCAGACACATGCTGCTCAAAGGATGCTGCGTGTGCCTCGCAGACCATTTTCTGCTGATCCCCACAGCCCGAGTGGCTCAGCAGTGGCCTTCTGTCCCTGGGCCACCACGGCAGCCCCCGAGGGGGGAAGGCAGAGAATTTGCAGGAGAATTAAGGGCATCAGGCATTCTAGAGAGCTTCAGCTGCCCACCTGCGTCATCCCTCGGGCCAAGTGCAGTGAAGACAGGGTTTTGCCTCTCCCCCTGCTCCCTGGAAGATGGATGTGCACTGCAGAGAGCTGTCCCAAAGCCATCACGGGACATTTGTACAGCAGCTAGCTGAGGCTAGGGGGGCAGGAGATGTTGCTGAATTCACCAGCTCCTCTAAATGTCCACGAGCTGTCCTTGTTTGGATTGGATTTTGCATTGCAAACGAGGCATCGAGCTGAACCCAAGCAGCTGCCTGGCATTAAACATGTTCCAAGCATCCACGCCATGCCTGTGTGACATCAGATACCGTCCTGTCCCAGACAACCAGGTATAAAGACAACAGAATTTTCAGGAATGATGGCAATGAAACCGTGGGCAGGTTCCTTTTGTAGGCTGAGAGTGGATGGATTGTGACTGTAGAGCAGGAGGCGGTGCCCGTCAGGTGAAAAAAGCAGTGGCAGAGCTGCACAAAGCTCTGAAGGAGGGTGGAAGGCTCCAGAAGCACATCGAGGGCTGGAAGGAGGGGATGGAAGAGCAGAGTGTTGCACATGGGGTGAGAGGTGCCAGCCTGCATCAGGAGTGCTTAGGCAGCACTCGGGCCTGCTGAGAAACATTGGCTGATCATCAAAACCGACTCCCCCTGCTTTGCTCAGCCCCTGCCTAACACTGAACAGGTTTGCCAAAACCAACAGTGCAGGGGTAACAGGCGTTGTTTCAGAAACATCACAGAAATGTGGTTTTCTGGGGACACAACCTTCCTCAAAGCAGGAGCTGAGACATTTCTCCAGTAGACCTGACACGTTGCTTGACCTGACCCCAGCCAAAGAATTCCTTCATGTCTTAACAGGAGAAGCTGGTGGGTAAAAATGAACCAAAGGCTTGGCTGAGTGAACTTTGTTCTTGCTTAAAAAGCTGGTGCAGAGTTGGGTAGGGACAGGAGTTTTGGGTATTATGGTGAGAAATAGCTCCTAGCAGAGTCTGGAGAGACTCAGTTTTTGGATAACCGTAGGACTGGCCAAACCAAGAGCATGTGGGCACTCTTGAGAGGAGGACTGGCTGTGAGGACAGAGCAGGGACTTGGTCACAAACACAGGGAAAAAGCATTTTGATGTGAGAGGACACCGCCTCCAGATCTGGGAGTCCTGGAGAGGGCTGCTTTTGTGTGAGGGTAAAGATTCTTTAACTTTTTAACCTAAAATTTAGCCCCATTTGCACTCAGCCTCTGTTGTCAGCTGCTGCCAGCAGGACTTTCCCTGTCCCTGGCACGGCAGGGCTGTGGCTGTCCTGCTGCCCCAGCATCCTGCTGGCCTGGATGCCTCCCTGTGCTGTCCCTGCTTGGAGCCAGCCCTTGCAGAGTCAGCACGTCACAGGGCCAGCCTGTCTCTCAATGACAGAGCTCTGCCCCTCTCCAGCTCTCTTCCAAAAACCCCAGCTCGCTCCTGCTCGTTTGATTTAACAGTTGTTGATCTGCCTTGGTCTCTGGCCATGCTTGGCTGTGCTCAGCCGTGTGGCTCTGAGAGATGCACAGCGAAGATTAATTTGGCTACAGGCTAATTTTGGTATGTTTTAGGTCAGGCAGAAGCACAGACCTCGTTCTTCTCCCTCCTCTGCAGATGCCTACACGAAGACAGAGGTGATCTACACCTGGACCCTGGGGAAGGATAAATCTGTGGAAGTAGCCAAGGGAGGATCTCGCCTGAACCAGTATGACCTGCTGGGCCATGTGGTTGGGACAGAGATGGTTCGATCCAGCACAGGTATTTGTGGGACTGCAGTGTGGGCTGAGCTGCTCCTGGGGTGAGATGGGCCCATGGGCTTGGAATGCCACGGTCTGGAGTGATTATAGAGGCAGTCCAGGACCACAGCACTTCCTAAGCCAGGAGAATGTGGCTGGTGACATCTTCAGCAGTCACCAAGAGGCAGCAAAGAGTTTGTTTTTCAGTGGTTTCCACTGAAAGAGCCTTATTGCCCACAGTCTTCAGGAGAACTGATCTCAAGCATCTCAAGACGAGCTGCTGTGTGGAAAATTTGCCCTGCGTTGTCCAGCTGGTTTGTGATGCTGTGGGTTCATTTGTCTTGGATTCCTTTCCAAGCCCTCAGGAAAGCGCTGCAGGCAGGGGAGGCGAAGGCAACATAATGTTCAGTGTGGTTTTCACTGCATCTGCATGCACAAATATTATCATAACTAATAGAAGATTATCCCAAACAAATGTTTCCTCTGATTAATGACCAATATTAATCATCTTTCTCTCCCATCTGCTGCTCCTCCCTTCCCCTCTGAATCCAGGTACTGGTAGCTTCTGTTATCTCATGTGTGACTCTCATATTTCTTTTTTTTTCCTTTTATTTTTCCCTCTCTGTATGCACCAGTAGTTCTCTCATTTGAGGATATTTCCTCTCTGGTGCACTTGATTTTAATAGTGTCTGTCTGTAACAACTCATTTCACCTCCCTTGGGGAAATGTGGGGAGCCCAGGGAACTAAATGTCATAATATCTGGCCCATCTCTCTACTTAAGCTGTAGTAAAATGTACAGATGAATAACCTGGAGTGGTGAGAAAGCTGCTAAAGGCTCCTGTGTGTAATGATTTAGCAGAGCCACGCTCACAACAAAAAGGCACGGCAATCCCACAAAATACCCAAAGCTTTGAGGAGAGGAATGGGACATTGAGGGAAAATAGGGACGGCTGCCTCTTCGGTTCACAGGTCAGACCTTTCACAGCAGAACTTGCCTTGATTTCTGAGATGGTTACAGTGAGGGAAGGTGGGGTATCTTCAGAATTGTCAGAGAAAATAATACCCTGTGTCCTGAAATCCTGTTAAAGCACTGTTAGGGTCACTCTAGGCTTAAGGGATCTGACCCCCAGCGTGGCTCCCTGGGCTGAAGCAGGAAGGGGATGGGAGCGGGGTCAGGAGAGACCCCCAGGAGGGACCCCCCCCTTGTGCCTGGGGCAAAACAGGGAAAGATTTTATTGCCCAGTTGTTGACACTGGTGTGCCTTTGTCCCACACCCGTTCTGCAGTGAATTAAAGCAGACTCAGAGACGTGTTTTGAAAGGACAAACGTGATGCGAAAGGTGGGGCACACACCTGGCACGGCGCAGCAGCTGTGAGAGCCTGCTGCGCCCCTGCACCCCTCCTTCCCACTGAAATCCCACTGGAAAAATGAGAAGGGATCTCCAGAGTGGTCAGCTGTGCCCAGGCTGGGGAGCTCGGTGCTCAGCATCCCTCGCTGGCTGTCTCTGCAGGGGAGTACGTCGTCATGACCACACACTTCCACCTCAAGAGGAAGATCGGGTACTTTGTGATCCAGACCTACCTGCCCTGCATCATGACTGTCATCCTGTCCCAGGTCTCCTTCTGGCTGAACAGGGAGTCCGTCCCTGCCCGCACGGTTTTTGGTGAGTCTGGGAGCACAGGGGTGTCCTCTCAGGCTGGGGAGGAGGGGAAACGTGGAGGGAAATACACTGAGAGTCAGGGCTGGTCTTTCCCAGGCCCTGACCAGCATTTCTAAGCTGCTGGCCATTCCCCAGGATAGCTTTCAGTGTCTTCCCAGTGTCCCTGCTCCCCCTGAATCGCTGCAGAAATACTCCTGGCCATGTCTCTGCTACAAGCCAAGCCATAAATATTAACAGTAATCAAGGTATTGATCATCTAATTATATGCATTTGGCTGTGACTGCTTATCTGTGTTGGCTTGAGAGCTGAGCAGAGGATAGGGACACGAGGAGGCATTTAAAGCCCTACCTTTGAAATTGCTAATGTGCCCCTGGTCACAGCTCCACATAACAAGTTCCTGGGCTGAGGCAGCATAACTGCACGGTGAATATAGTGTTATTATTTCCTTCAGCTGCTTTCAGGTCCTCTCACCGAAGCAAAGTGCCAGGCTGGCAGTGCACATATATTAATAGCTTTTACAAGCATTTAATAACAGAATTGCTTTGTGCTTTCCTGTCAAGACCTTTAGTTCAGGATCTACGCAGGCATGCTCCCAGAGCAGGTGTGATGCTGCAGGATTGTACATCCTGGAAGTAACACTGCCCAGCAGATTGCACTTAACGGAGAGGATATTGGACAGGAGTCCCCAAGCAGAGAGGGGATATGTGGTATCATGTGTGATTCACTCCTGTGTTACCCTGAGAGCTGCAGTGAAATGGGTTTCCTCAAGCAGCAGCTCAGATCAAGCAGGCAAGAGCGGAAGCTGTGGCTCAAACCTACCTGTGTGAAAAATGTCTTTGCTCCCAAATTGCCTTGCTTTCCTATTAAGAAAATAATGAGAACTCCAATTGTTTATTCCTTTTTTTTTTTTTTT
>VYXC01009648.1:72667-106734 GCA_013397175.1 Platysteira castanea
TTTTTTGCCCCTCAGAAAGTATTGTCGACAATATTGAATTGAAACTCTTAAATTACCAGGAGTATGGCTTAAGGGAACTGGAAATTAGTCAATATTTTTGTAATGTTTGTAATGCATTTTTAATTGAAAAGCACATTATTGGAGAAAATGGATGGTAATGGTTGCTTGCTTTAATGAAAAAAGCTTTAAAAGACATTTTACAACAGATCATCTTTTTAAGCTAAATCATTGTGACATTTATTCTGGCAGCTTGGGCCACTGACAGCAGGACCCAGGATCCCGAGTGTCCATCCATGCAGGTCACAAGACACTATTTCCAAAACCCTGAGAGAGCTGTGTTGGATGAGTGGCCAGTTTCTGATCCACCCCAAGGTTCACAACCATCCAGCTGTCCTTTTTACTGTTATTTTACTATTTTTATTTTGTTGCAAAAGCAGCTAGAGGCTCCTCCATGACATATTCTACATGAGCTGGGTGTAGCATCGTGCAACTTACCCTGCCAGCAGATAAGGAAAGCAGTGCAAGTGCCTCCCTGCGAGCTAGGGCTCTTATGGCGAGCAGAGATCTAGTCTCTGGAGTTTGGGGAGGGTTAATCTCATCCTCATGACGATGTTTGCCATTGATTGTACTCAAAACTGAACCAGAATAATGCTCGGAGCAACCTGAAGTTGGCCCTGGTTTGAGCAGGGGTTGGACAAACTGCTGCCCAGGGAAGCTGTGGCTCCCCCATCCCTGGAGGTGTTCAAGGCCAGGCTGGAGGGAGCTTTGAGCAACCTGGGAGAGTCAAAAGTGTCCCTGCTTGTGGCAGGGGGTGGAAGCTGACGGTGTCTAAGGTGCCTCCCAGCCCAGGCCATCCTGTGATTTTCTGACTCTGTGAACCTGACCTCCTGCCCACCCGGCCTGTTCCCTTATTCTGCGAGCTGCACTAAGGTCTTGTCCTGGGTAAGTCTCCCTTAATTACAGCGGGAATGTGGCTCAGGAGGTGGCCCCTAATTTTACATGAAGGGAGTGGCAGCTGTTTTGAGAGGAGCGGGTATGAGTGCACCATCTCACACCGTCCTGCTGTGCCCCCACAGGTGTCACCACGGTGCTCACCATGACCACACTAAGCATCAGCGCCAGAAACTCCTTACCCAAAGTGGCGTACGCGACGGCCATGGACTGGTTCATAGCCGTCTGTTATGCCTTTGTGTTTTCTGCGCTGATCGAGTTCGCCACCGTCAACTACTTCACCAAACGCAGCTGGGCCTGGGATGGCAAGAAGGTGCTGGAGGCCCAGGAGATGAAGGTCAGCCAAGGCTGGGGGGGAGGGGGTGGGGAAGAAACGCTGCACGAGGGAGCTGTGCCGGGCTCAGCAGTGGGTAACGTGCAGCCCCACAGCACTCGGGAGGCTGGATGCTACTCACTGCCTTCCCAGCTCGGCTCCTGACTGCAGCGGTTCTTGAGGGGTGGGGAGGAATGGCCTGGGGCTGGTGGGTGTGCTCAGCTGGCAGGGAGCACCCAGGCATGGCTGCTGGCTCTTCCCTCTGTCCTCTGCACGGCCGTTTGCCAGAGGGAGCGTGGGCGCATCCGTGCTTTGGGCTTGCTCTGCTGCTGGTCTCGTGTCTCCTTCCTTTTCTCTCCAACCCAAACCCCGAACCAACAAACCAACCCAACCCAGCCCTCCAACCCCATTCCTTGTTGCTAGCATGCCAAAAAACCCAGATGTGCCCCAGGACACCCACCGAGCCGTGTCCCCTGGCCAGCTCGGGCACTGATGCTGATGCCCACAGCTGCCGGCAGCTGCTCTCTGCGAGCTCGGGCACAGAGGGTGGGTGGGGAGCCAGCAATCACAAATGGCAACTGGCAGCAAATTAGTGCCTGGCATCACCCACGTTCTCCCTCCCTGCTCGGGATCAGCCTCTCTGGCAGCTTCCTTTCTGACAGGCTCTGCTACCCCTGCTCGTGCCCCCCTCCCTCTGAACTCATTTAATCTTGGCTGCGCAGAGAAATCGCTTACTGTAGCATGCTGCTCCTTGTTTATATTTATTGAATCAATTTGGAAATCAGCTTTGTCCTTGTTCTTGGTTCTGGAGCCGTTATATTTTTCTCCTTTGCATTTTAATGTGTTGTTGGAAATTGTTGTGGGGCTGTATGTTAAACACCTGACAGAATTGCAGCAACTTTTGGGAAGACAACAGCCAGTCATCTCTCTGGTGTGGAGGTCGAAGAAGGTGAACAGAGCCCTCACTGGGTGTTGAATGCCTCTCTCTTGTCTTTCTCGGACTCTCTCTATCTGTTTGCTTTTGCAGCTGTGGTCTGAGCAGCAGACTCATGGCAGAAAGCGTCCAGAGGGGGTCAGGTGATGGCCTTCCACTTCCATCATCAACAGTGATGCTAACCTGGCCTCTAGAGGTGGGAGAAGCCTTTCCTGAGTCATTGGCATGAGTGAAGAGTCAGGACAGGTCCTCAAAGCCATGGTGTCCTTTTCAGGGATGGGCAAATCATCACCAAGTCGGGATGCACACAGCCTTGGGCAATTACGTGAACTGGGCAGAAAAAGCAGTAAAGGCTCAAAAGCTTCAGTCTATCTTAGAAGCAGCGTGTTCCTCAATCTATCCACTGACCCAGCACTGCAAGACTAACAGTGCTGAAACAATAGGGTAAGAGCGTGCAGAGTGCTCCTGCACATGGCAATCAAACAAGAAAACAAAGCAGGACCAGGGATGTTTCAGAGGGGGAGATCTCTGTGAGTTTGCTGCAGTTGGTATCAGCCTGGAGAATCAGGAAGGGCTCCAAATTTTCAGATGCTTTTTCAAGCTAACTCTGATCTTTACTGGAGGAGCGAACCCACTCCCAGTCTCTGCAGCTCAGAGAGCTCCCTGAAGAGTGATGGGCTTTCAGGGAGCTTAGGAATATGATGTGTCAACATATTTGCTTTTTATCTTTATTCCAATGAGTATTTCCAAGCAGTGAATTTGCTACGCAATGGAGGTGCCTCACTGGCTCGGTTTTAGCCTTTAATTAGCTCTTCTTGAAACAATTGACAAGCCAAGTGGTAGAAACCACGAAAGGAAAAAGGGGCAGAAGAAATAACTATTGGCATTTTAAAGTGTTTGTATCAAGAGTAAAACTGCCAGTGACAAGCCCGGGCTGAGCCCTGGTCTCTGGAGATCCTTCTCCCCAGCCAAAAGCAATGTTCTTTATTGGCGTGATGGCAAGGATCCTCGCTCCAGGTTTGATTGCATGAGCATGAAAAGAAATCAATGTAGGCAGCAGCAATGCTTCCCATCCCACTTGGACAGAATCACTACCGTGGAAAAGCTGCTGGGTGCTGGCAGACACGCCCGGTGTGTTCATTCTCCCTTTCTCCCCTTCAGCCAAAGCACTGGTTTAGATGGGAACACCTGGGGTTTTTTTCAGGTAGAATCTAAAATGCGGGGCTGATCTCGGTGAATTGCTGGTCTCTGCATCAGGAAATCACGATGATGTTCTGGCTGTAGCCACAGTTGGGTACTGGCTCTAGCTGGGAGCTACTCTGCACATTCCCTGCAGTTCTCCAATGAAAAGCAGGCAGATATCACCATAGATGTCACTAAAAACTCCCTTGAGCCTGCACTCTTGATAAGATTTGATTAATGTTTCTTGGACCCAAGGATTTTCCGAGCCTTTCCCGCCTGCTGTCAGTAATTGCTAATTGTAGATGAAATGTTTGTTTTCTTTTTGTACAGTAAAGTGGCTGCAACCAGCCTAGAGGTGCAGATCAAATTGGAGAGAGGTGTTTGGGTCCAATGGAAAGAGAGATATTTGGGTCCAGTGGAAAACTTACTAGGAAAGGAAAGGTGATTTTTAATAAAAACACCATCAGGAGGGAGGTGTGAGATGGCAGAGAGGCATGAGATGAGTGAGAGGCCAAAGAGATTGAAAGGTGAGTGGGTTCAGTAGCCAGCAAAGCTCCCGATCTCCAGCATCCTCCAAATACCTTGTTAAAAGGATCCACTTTAGGACAGAAGGGCTGTGTCTGGACAGAGAGATCCATCCACCATCCCAGCCACAGGAATGGCCACCTCTGGAGCCAACAAGGTCATTTCTTGAGTGGCTGTGACAGTGAGGATCTGAAGAGAGAACAAGGAACGGTGACTTTGCTGCTGGGGAACTGCAAGGATGACATTCACCAGTGAGTTTGCCACAGAAAAAGTGCTGTCTGTCCCTCAGGATGGAAGATGCTTTGGATTCCTGGAAGACACTTACACCCACTTCTGCCTGCATCAAACCTGATCTGGCTCTGTATCTGTGCCTGAGTGGCATTGCCCTGAAATTCTGGGTGTCAGGAAGCAACAAGACCAGTACAAGTGTCTGCAGTCAGGCACATAAAAGCAGAACATGCTTTAGATGGAGCAGTAATCCTGGATCTTTATGTTTATCTTAGGACAGTAGTTCTTCAGTGCATAGTGAGGTTAGGTCCAGGCTTTTAATGTGCTTTTCACTAAAAAAAACATGCATGAGGTGCCTTTTCTGCGGACTGGCTGAAGCCTGGCTTTTTGTCCAACCCACCCTTCAGCAATTCTCAAGTTTGCCCTTTGATCCAGCTCCCTTGGGAATCATTTTTCTTTCTCCTTTGTTTCTTTCCATTTGTGGCATCTTTGTTACAATCCTAGAGGAACCAGAACCAGCCTCAACAGGCCACCATTTTCCACCAGGTTGAAGTCTTTAGGGCTCAGGATGGTTCAGACCCTTCTCTTTTTTCTCTGCCTCTCTGTGGTCAGTGTGTTTTTGCTGGGACTTCCCCTTGCTGGTCATGCTCTGCAGCCCATGCGTCCTTTGTTCTTCTGCACTTTGCAATCTCCATGATTTCCATGAGGATCTCAGAGGTCTTTTCCAACCAAATTGGTTCTGTGATAACACTGCAAGTGATTGATGTTCTCAGCACCCTCAGCACTGTCCATGAATCATTCTTCAGCAACATTTCAGCCTCTTGCTCTCATCGCTGTTATTGATTATTGATTCCATCCAACCTGATTATTGACTCCATCCAATCTGTTTGGTGATCCAGGAGCATAAGGTTATTGGGCTCAGTCCCACATAATCTGAATTATCAAGTCTCTGGCACGCTGCAGGAGGAGCTTTGGCTGGTGTGAGGAAGGAGTGACACCTTGGCTGCACCAGAAACTGCAGCTGCTGGCTTTGAGTTATGGGGTACAAATATGTCAGAGACTGGAGCTGCCTGGGGTCACTGATGTGACTTTTCTCTAGAATGGCAAGTGGCAAATACTTGGATTCTCTTGGATTTCCCAAGTTCTGCAGATATTGGTGACCTTAAGCGTTGCCTGTGAGAGAAACGGTGCTTCCAATCCAAATTTCCAGATAGGGAGCGGGTACAGAGAACTAAATCTCAAGCAGATCATAGACTGAAGCAGCAGTTCCCGTAATTTAGATGTTCAGTTGTTAGTTCCTCAGCAGAGAGGCTTGAAGACAAGAATGTTTAGCAAAAATACTATTATTTTCCGGTGTGTGTGTTGTTGAAGAACTTGCCAGACTGCACCATCCAGGAAACAGATTTATCTCTAGACCAGATTTTATGGCTTTTCCCTCAGGAGAGCAGCACAGGGACATCTTTGTGCAGCAGTTCAGTCTTCCTGTGCCTCACTGGGGCCGTAAGTGCAGGAACTGCTTTGCAAAATAGATGTTTTAAATGGGACGAATTTCAAGGCAAGTGTGGGGGTTCCTCCTGTTTTTCTCTCCTTCCTCACAGAAAGGAATGGATGTGGAATTCCTCGCAGATCGAGGTGCAGGGTGAAGGCTGGGGGCTGCTCTGCAGCTGACAGCAACAAGCACATTTTGCTTTGTTTGATTGTCAAAATCTTGCCTGAAACACTTATTTCTGTAAAGCACAGCCCAGCAAACAGGCTGAACCATTTCTTCTGACATCTCAGGGGCAGAACACATGGAGAGCACACGTGTGCCTTGCTGTAGGCAGTGTGGGTGTCCTGGGTGCTCCCAGCTCTGCCCAGGGTGAGGACTCCATGGGCAGCTGGGAAAAGGCCCTGGCTGTAGGTTCCCAAACCTCTGCTCCACCTGATCAGCCTGACCTGAGGTCCAGGGAAGCCCAAATTAATGTTTGGGGACCCTGGATCACACTAATAGGAGCAGTAGCTCGCTGTCACCACCCACAAGACCCAGATTTGCCTGACTTTACTCCATTTCAGCTGTTTCCCCATCCACTTCCCAAGCTCTGGGGCAGGAAAGCTGGCCAGGTTGCAAATGTCATGTCACTTGTATTCATCTTATTCCTCTAATGAATAACCTGGCTGATTAGTAGTAAAATAATCAGTGCACTGCCAATAACGTTCTGCGAACAACAAGCTGTTTTTCATTTCATTACTGATTATTAATTATTTTATTGCCTCCTGTAGCTGTGTTAGTAAGTAATCATGCTTAAGTATATTTAAGTGTTTTAATAGGTGAAACACCTTTAGCCCTTTACTTGCTTCTTGTCAGGTCTTTAGCAGGAAAAGTTCATCTGCTGGGCAGAGGGAACGTGTTAACGTGGCTCTGGTGACTGCAGAATCAGGCTCAGTTAATTGTTAAAGACCATAAAATACTATGAATGTGGTCCAAACAGTGGTTTAGTCTGATCTGGAGCCTGAAGACATCTAGACCTCCTCCTAACAAGTGAATTTCTGTAACTGCTGGCATTAGTACAAGGCTGCCTGGCTCTGGTGTTATTGGAGAGGGGTTTAAAGATTGCACAGGAGTCTGCTTTTAGCGTCCCTCTGAAAATCGCTGTGGAAAATGCATTTCCTAAGGTGACCAGGAATACCCGTGGTGGTTGTAGACACATTTAAAATGGAAGTGCAGCACTGAAAGCTAAAGCCCTGGGACTGTGTCTGCAGAGCAGAGGCTGGGCAGATCCAGCCCTTCCAGCTCCCAGTGCTGCCCAGTCCCCGGGGTAGTGTGAGAAGGGGGACAGGTCCTGCTGGCTGCACCCTGTCCTCCTGAAGTGCTTCCCTCACAGGAACATGCATGACCATGCCCGGCAGCCCTGGAAAATGCCTGGATGAGCCTCACCTTGTGTTCCAGCTGCTTTTGAACAGAAAAAAAGTCATCCACAGGCACACCTTGTTTGAGTTTAGAGACCAGAGTCCCACCTTGAGGCATCGCTGTGGCTGGTGCTGGCTCTGGGTGTCATGGGGTACCTGAGTGCTGGGGTGTGTAGGGTGCCTGATGCCTGGATATGAATGGATTTCATTCAGTGGTCTTCTCCCTGCAGGCGTGGATTGCTTTATCCAGCACGGTGCAGCTGCTCTCAGGTCCCTGGCAGCAGCAGGAGGATCCCCAGAGTGGGAGCAGGACCTGCCATGACTCCCTAGGTCCATCTCCCAGCCCACCCATCCTCAGGAGCACCCAAACTGTCTCCAGCATTTCCCCTCCTCCTTCAGTGCCTCACATCTGACACACAGGGGCCTCTCTTGTCATTCTCTGACACACAGGGGCCTCTCTTGTCATTCTCTCTGCGATTTCTCCTCCCTGCAGCATGGGTGCTGTCCCCCAGAGCCCTGTGGGAGGGGTTCACTCACCTCCCGTGGTTTGCAGCAACCCTTGGGTGTGAGGGCAGGAGGAAAGGCTTCCCTCTGCCCTGGAGTGCTGTGTGGAGCATTCCAGAAATCCAGAGCTGGTGCAAACGCCTTCCATCTGATCTGTGTCTTGCCTGGGTGGGTCGTGAGGTGCTCTAAAGGGTTCCAGAAGCATTTTGAACATTGTGATGTTAAACTCTAAGGTGTTCCTGTGAGGAACTCAGGGTGCTGAGGAAGTGTTATGACATGGCATAGAAATACGGTGCAAAAATACTGCAATGCTGTTGCCCGTATTCTTAATACGGCTTTTTGCCACCAAAAAAAGAGAAATAAAATCAAGCTGTAATCCTGTGTGCTGTGTCCTCCTCTCACCTGACCCAGGAAGCAGCCAGCCAAGCAGAAAACCCAGTTCTTCCCCAAGGATGACCACGCAGGGTGTCATTCCTTTTTGCCATTCTTCTTTCACAAGGTCCACTCCTCCCTCCCTGGCCTCCTGCTCCTCACACCTTTCTCCACCTTCTCACCCGGACGAGCAGGTAAACCCAGAGGACAAAACATTCTCCGTGCCATTCTCTGCTGCTTCACCTCTGTCGTTTCTTTCTGTTTTCCCTTCCACCTCCCCTAGAAAAAAGAGCCGATGGCGTTGGCAAAGAAAACCAACAACACCTACAACATCGTGGGCACCACCTACGCCCTGAACATCGCCAAGGAGCCCGGCCTGCCCACCATCTCCAAGAGCGCCGCCGCCACGGCCACCAGCGTGCCCCCCAAGATGCCCCGCCTGGAGGAGAAGCTCCCCGAGAGCAAGAAGACCTACAACAGCGTCAGCAAGGTAGACAAGATGTCCCGCATCGTCTTCCCAGTCCTCTTTGCCATTTTCAACTTGGTCTACTGGGCCACCTATGTGAACCGGGAGTCAGCTATCAAGGGAATGATCCCCAAACAGTAGAACCGGTCACACAAACCTTCCATCAGTGAGCATCATCCCAGCAGGATTCTCCAGGGCTTTCTTCTCTTCTTGTTTTGTTTAATTACTATTGTTCATTTGTTATTATTATTATGATTATTAATTATTATTACTATTAGGTCACTCTTTTATAATGTAAACAAAACTGTGATTTTAATTTAATCCCATATACTTTGTTTTCGTTTACTTTGATGATGAAAGTTTAAAAAAAAACAACTAAGGGATCATAACAAGTTGTGCCTCTTAACATCTTCAGTCTGCTGACCAAGTCACCCTGTGCTGCCATCTCTCCTCTGCCACCTCCTGTGGTCCCCATGCTCTTCATGCCTCTGCCATTTCATGCTGTGCCCAGGGGCTGCTCTGGGGCTCCTCCTCCTCTGTGATGGGCTGCCCTAGCATGGGGGGTGCTCCTGGACACGGGGGCTCCAGGGTGTGCCAGTCACTCAGTTGTGCTGGGCCATGCACTGGGCAGTGAGTGCAGGTGAGCTGGTCACCTGTGGGCACGAGGGAGCAGCGTGGCGTGGGCCAGCTTTGGCCCAGTGCTGCTGGGGCAAACCCACCACTGCTGCGGTCCCCAGGGCCATTGCAGGGCTGGAACGGGGTGGCAGCATCTTGTAGGTATTGCAGCTCTTACTCCTCTCTGTCTTCACCAAACCCAGCCGGTTTCCTGTCTCCAGACAAGAGCAGGTGGGACAGGTCCTGTCTGCGTGCTGTCCTGCACTCTTGGGGCAGTCCCTGTTAGCAGAAGTGTGGTTCCTGCTGGGGAAATCATTCTTCTCTCAGTGCCAGTCAGGAAATCAGGACAGCTTTACAAAGCCTTGGAGGAGATGGTGGCTGTGAGGCTGCACACATTCAGCACAGGACAGGGAACACAGAGGTCACGTTCAGAGGGCTGGTCTGTCACTTTCTCTTGGCCCCATCCACTTATCCTTCTCACCATCTCCTCTCTGTCCCAGCCCCTTCTTCCCGCTTCCCATCCACCTTCCCCTGGCTGCTCAGCAGCCCTCAGGGGCATCTCAGTGCTCACACGTGGATTTAGGCAGGGAAACTCCCTCCTCTCGGGTAAAGCCATGCTGGTGGGGAGGATCAGAGCCTGGGGAAGTCCAGCTCAGGGTACATCCCTGCTCCAGTGCAGGATGTTCCCTGTGGGACCTGCCACGGGGGTGAGGCAGGGGACAGGTGGTCCCCAAGACTCTCCCTGCCCCTGGTGAGCTGGTGCATCCTCAGCACCACGGGAAAACAGCAGAAGGGCTGTTTCCACCTCTGTGGAAGAGCAGGGTGACACTGCTGTCCCAGAGAGCCGTGTGAGCCAGGTGCCATCTCACAAGGCAGCTGAGGTAAGACCCAGTCTAACACTGCACACTCTTCCAAGGAAAGCCCTCCAGTGCCTTGGAGAGAGGCTTTTTCTCCCTTCCTGACCACCACAGTGGAGCCAAACCAGTGTTTGTTCCCTTCCCAGCAGCAGCACAAAGTGGTGACATCCAAGCCCAAGTCCCTGGGTCCGTGGGCACTGTCCTGGTACAAGCAAGGACATCCTGTGCCTGATGCTTCCTCGCCCCGTGGGTAGCACAGTCCTGCTGCCACAGCACGATGCACCCTCTTTTTCTTAGGCCTCCCTCTGACCCTCTGGCTGCCCCCCAGAACTGCCCCCAGCACCTTTGGGGTCACGCAGCCAAGCCAAGGGTGATGCCTTCAGCATTGCTTTGAGCCGCTGTGCCAGGCTCAGTTTCCCCCTGCCCGTGCAGGAGCAGGGCTGAGCACAGGGCGCAGGATTTGCCCCACCTGGAATATCCATGGGAGGAGCAGGGCTGAGCACAGGGTGCAGGATTTGCCCCACCTGGAATATCCATGGGAGGAGCAGGGCTGAGCACAGGGTGCAGGATTTGCCCCACCTGGAATATCCATGGGGGCGGCAGGACAGAGCGAGGGAGGCCAGGGCGCTGTGTCCTGCAGCCTGGGTGGCACTGGTGCCTGTCCTGCCTGTCCCTTACCAGTCTCACTGGCTCAGCAGCAGTGCAGTCACTCCCCCTGCTCACAGCTGAGGTTTGGAGGGGAGTTAGGAGATGTTTAACCCAGTCCCAGTGTCTTGGGTCCACAAGCACATCCACACGGCTGGCAACATTGGGAGGAAGGCACCAGACTTCCCCCAAGCTGCTGCTGAGGAAATCAGCTCTGCCCACGTCCTCTCTCACAGCATCTGCACCCCAAACCATGTCATTTCTACAGTGCCTTTCATCCCTAAGGGCTCCCTGGTGGGTGGGAAGGCCCAGGAGCTCTCCCCCTCTGCCTGCAGCACGCAGTTGGAGGAGCAGAGGGGAGGGTGCACCATCCCCAGCCCTTCTGCTGGGCAGGGAGGACATCCTGGCTTCTTTGGCACCTGCTTCTGCCCGGCTTGGGCCTCCTGCTGCTGCTGCAGCCACCCCACTGCGACATCCCAGCTGCCCCATCGCTGCCTCGCCGTGTCCCCGAGCCCCCGAGGCACCCCGTGCTCCCTCCAGCAGTGAGGTCCCTTCCTGCCATCCTTCTGCTCCTGGGGCTCTCCGGTGGGAAGGGCTACAGCTGTTTGTTTTGGAAACGTTTTCTTAAATCAGCCAGATGAAGGGTGTCTCATAAACCATCCATGTCACTGTAATACTCAGGCCTGAGTGAACAGAACAGAAACCCTACAACAAGCAAAGCCAACACAATAAAATGGTCACAAAGAGTATGTTGTGTTCACTAGTGGAGTTACAGCAAGTTCAAATACTGCATCCAGGGACTCAGTTGACTTAGCTGGCCCTGGTGCAGAGGTGGTTTCCCCTGCTAGCCTGGGAATTCCCCAAAATCCCTTCTCCCCCCAGAGCCACGCCACTGTCTGTCAGTGCCTGCTTTGTAGAGCTCTCCATAAATTGTCAGGTTTTAGCCCAAGCACCCTGGGGCTGCCTTTGCTGCCTGCCCAGGTGGGCTCAGTGCTGTGGGATGATGTTCAGGAGAGGGGCTGGGTCTCCCTGAAGTGCTGGGCACAGCACTGGGGCAGCACCTGAGCCTCCTCCCTCCCTTCCTGCTGTGATCCCACCGCTCTCACTGACCTGTCAGGGTGAATTCCTGTCCCTCCCCACAGCCCGTCCCTCTTGTCCCTCCCCAGGACACTGCCCACCGCTCTGGCTTGCCCGTGACACCCATCTGCTGGCTCATCTTTGCTCTCCCAGAGCCTTTGCCTGATAAAGGCTGCCTTCCTGTGTCTGTGTGAGCTCGCCTCGAAAGCCAAGTCTATTCCAAACCAAAGCCTGGCATGGGCTCCGAGTCCTTCTGCCAGCTGGAAGCAGAAATACCGGCATCCTTTGGTTAAAGACAACAAACCAAACAGGATTTCTAGTTTGGCTTCCAAGCAGGAAAGCATTTCGGGAAGATAGTTATAAATAAGTGGTTTAACATCTCCTGCCAGCAGACATCACAGAGGAGATAATGTTCTTCTTTTATAGAACTGTCAGTGACTCAAATTAGGACTTTTCCTTCCCAGTTAACTTGAGGCTGTTGATGGGGGCTTCTTCTAAGAGCTTGCCAGGCCAGAGCTAATCTAGCATCAGTTATTGGAGCTTTAGGCTTGCTGTGATAGCATATAAGGGCTCCATTTTTATGGCTGATCCTGTATAGACATTTATCTGTACATGACCACTGAAAATCTAATCCACAGAAAGTGGACGCTTCATTTCACCATGAACCTCAACGCTCCAGCATTTCTCTTCTTCTGGCAAGGCCCAGACTTCCCTGACTTGATGAGAATCTCCCAGGCAGGAATTGGAAGCCTTTGAGAGTGATAGAAATGATCTGTTCGGCCTGCACTCCTGTTTTGCAGCTTGCACCACCTGGGAAGCACAGAGTGCAGCCCCAGCCTGCAGCTGCATTCCTGCTGGAGACAGCAGAGGCACATTTGGGCAGCACTGGTAGCTCGCCCCTTCCCCCTTCTGAAACCACACATGGGCAGCAGACAGCTGAGCCTGGGGAGGCAGGGACAGCTCGTCTGGGGCCCCTCAGCAGGCAGGGACAGCAGCTCATGGTCACTGAGAGCTCCACTTTGGTGTTTGCACAGAGAACATCCCTGTGGGGTGACAGGAGAGCGCTGGGCAGAGGCAGACCCTCAGTGTTCTCCCAAGGGGCTGGTGAATTTACCCTCACAGAACATCCTGAAAGCTCCTCAGACATCACCCAGCAGGGCTGTGACACCCAAGACAGAGCTTCCCTGCTCTCCTTTGTACACCCAGCTCAGCCCGAGCCAAGCTGGCTGCACCACAGCCAACACAGCCCCCACCCTGGTCCCTGCTGGCTCGGTGGCACTGGCAGGGTCCTGCTTGGTTTGCTGCAGGGCACCCCTGTGCAGGCAGACCCCAGGCTGGCTGTTCCCAGGCACAAGATTGTCCCCAGCCTGTCCCTGCAAGCCCATGCTGTGGACACCAGGTGCTCCCGTTTCTCATCCACCACCTTGATTTCTCCCTTGGGTTCCTTTCAGCCATCCCTTGGGCAGGATTACATCCCATCCCAGGAAAGGGTTTCTCCTGTTGCAGGTCACCTCTCCTAGGGAGACCCTCTGTTGTGCTGAGAACCCCTCTGAGACCTTCAGAAACCTGGGGCTGCTGCCTCTCCCGGGGGATCCAGGGGAGTTCCCCAGCACAGAGGGTGCTCTCCCAGCAGGCTTTCCTTGGGAAGGGTTTGTCAGGGATGTGCCACTGCCCCCTTTCCACGTTCTTGGTCCTGGGAGTGGTGGAGAGCTGGGGTGGGGCTGTCACAACACATAATGTCCAGCCAGCCCCCACTCCAGGCCCTCTTCCCCAAATTTTTCCCTTCCTATGGCCACACTTCAGCCCACCTGATCAGACACCTCTGTGGACTCTGCAGACTGCAGAGAAACATTTCCATGACTCCTGTTGAGGTTGGGGAGGGCTCAACCAGGGCAAAGGACACATTGATGGAAATGTAAGTGCTCTATTAATATCAAAGTAGGGAGAAAAAACATCCAAGCAACTCACCAGTCCTCTCCATATCAAGCTAAACTACTTGTGAAGGTAGTTTTGGCAAGAGGCCACAGCACAGATGAGATTGATGGCTCCCAGGTATAAATATTTACTGTTTGACCTTGTTATTGTTCCATCAGCCAAAGGTTTTTACATATATATATATCTATATATATACACATGCATGTGTGTGTATTTATGCTCACAAACTCTTTACATCTAAACGTCAAACCTCTTTGTCTTTGAAAGATAGGATGGCCACTTTTAATTACTTTACTCCCCTCTCATTCCCTTTGCTACATCTTCTAGAGTGAGGTGGACCCTCTCCACTGGGATTTGCGAGGCACAGGGAACAAAGGGAGCAAGGGAGAAGAGCCTCTCCCCACCCTGGGGGCTCCGTGCAGGTTTGGTGCAGGGACCAAGGTCACTGCTGGCAGTGCTGCCCAATATCTGTCAGGAAAACTCAGTCCTCAGTGTCACACTGCTGCAGCACAGCCCTTGTCCTGCCCCGGGCGCTGGGGCGTTCCTGAGGTGGCTTTTTAACAGCTGAGTGCTACAAGAAATCGGTCCTCACCCCTCTGCACAGCCAGGGAATGTGCAGTGTGAGGTCTGCACCCTTCAGGAGGGAGCACAGAGCCTGGTGGGATCCACTGCAGCTCTCCCTGGCCAGAGGAACCCCTTGGCCTCTCCCGCCGAGCACGGGGGACTGCTGGCCCCTGGCCTCCACTCGCTGCTGGTCCGGGTGGGATGCAGGGATACCCGGTGGGCGTGTGATGATCTCTGAGGTGTCAGCAGGAGCTCAGGCTGCTGCTGCCGCTGTCCTGGTCTCAGCACAAGCGGGAGCACACGCAGATGCCGGGGGGCTGTGAGCAGGGGGCCGTGGTGAGCAGCCCCTCGCAGAGACACCCAGCCTCACTCCCTCAGCCTCACCGCTGCCTCTCCCCGGGCTTCAAAGAAGCATTCAGGCAGTGACCCTGCAATGGCACTGGTAGCTCCTCTGTCCCCTCCTCTGCTGCTGGAGAGAGGCTGTGGCAGCCAGCAGCGAGGGCCCTGTGGTGTCCCAGCTGGGAGAATGAAGGATGTCACCAGGTCCTTGTCCTGTGTCTGTGCCTGCTCCCACCAGGGAATCTGTGCTGCTTTACAGTCTTGGCCTTGGGCTGGTCCCAGCCCTGGGCCTGTCCCTTCACCACGAGTGGGGTGATGCTGGCTTTTGCATATGAAGCTTTAGGACAAGGCATGATCCGGGTGTTCCACCCTGTTCCTCACTGCCCCGTTCCCCTGCGGTGCAGATCTCTCCTGCACCAAACCCTAGCAGCCCCTCTGCCGAGAGGGGGAAGCCTGGGTCCAGGTTTGCTGCGTGACCCAGGGTGCTCCCACAATCCTGGAAGGCTCTTGGCTCTTCAGTGCTGCTTGAGGGCCCTGTCAGCCTGACGAGGCCGTTGGCTCGTGTCGCGCTGAGAGCTGCACTCTGTTTCCCCTGAGAAGCCTGCCAGTGCCTCCTGTGCTCCTGCAAGGCACCCAGCAGATGTAACAGCAGTCACACATGGAATGGTTGGGGTTTTGCGACCACAGAAAGTAGGGGCAGAGCTGGGAAACCTGAGTCACTGCCACACCACCTTTGCCAGGCTGCATTTGGAGTGGAAGGGCTCCTCTCCGCTGTCACGAGGGAGGCTCTCAGCCCCGCCAAAGCCAGTCAGGTGGCCTCCAGCATCCCTTCATCAGCCGGGTTTTCACTGCCAACTGACTCGGGGATAGCTGCAGGCAAATGTCCTACCTGAAGGTGAGGGCACCAGCTGCTCCTTTAGGCACAGAGAGTGGCACTAGCACCATGCCAGGGCAGCCCATCCTGAAAAAGAGCACACCCAGCAAATCATCGAGGAACGCGATCATTGTCACTGCCTCGGGTCCAATCTGTGCCCCAGCACGTCCTCGGCTTTGTTTTCCATCTTGTGAGACTCTCTTTACACCACCATGAGAAAGCATCTAGCTGGCAGCAGTTTAATGCATGACAATCTTGTTATTACAGCTGTAAATAAATAACAACTAGGGAAAAATGGCATTTTTTACATTTTTTGTTGACTTTATTTTCACGACTGACTCGCTGGTAGCCACTTTCTTAAGGGATTTCTCATGGAAACTGTGACCTTTCTTCTCTCTATTTCTCTCTCTCTCTCTCTCTTTCTTTCTGAGATTCTTTTCTGTGTTTCAAATGGTTTTTGGTGCAATGTTCAATGCCTGTTTGTATTTTTGAATTGTATTTTTCAACCTTTGCTGGAAAAAAAAAAAGAGGCCCATTCTAATTGGCAGGATTTTTAGTCCTGCCATTTTTTTCAGCTTTTAGCTTTTTCAGTAAGTTAAAGCAACAGAAAAATGCCTCAAAAAAATTACAGTGAAGTTCTGAGGAGAGATTAGAAAACATCAAAAACAAGAAGTATATGAGTAAGATCAGCAAGCTGAGTGGAGGAGGAGGAGGACTCTTGTGACACCTACTAACCTCCTGATGTAGCACACGAGGTGGGACTAGACCTCTTCACTGAATTAAATCACTCCGCTTTTCCACTCTACCCACTCTCTCGAACTCCGATCAAAACAAATAAAAATTCATATTTAAAAAAAAAAAATCTGTTTTTTGTCATCGGTTATTTCCCATAGTCTGTTTCCCAAAGCCAAATCCTCTGGGCTTTGGACTGCCTGCCCCTTTGGGGAGTTTGTCCCACTGACAAGCAGACGAGCCACCCATTAAAAAACAATATTCTGGGCGAGAGTAAAAGAGCTTGGGAATATTTTCTGGTCCCCACTGTGTCATGTTTAAAGTGCTTTCCCTTCCCATGACAGGGGAGTGGAGGGCACGAGGTTTGTTTCAGTCAGCTTGGCTGGGGAGTTTGGGCACCAGCTGGAAGTTAGGGTGGTGGTGGTGGGAGTGGTGGGAGAGGGGTCTGGGGTGGGCTTTGCCCTCGCAGTGGGTGACCCGTGGTCAGACTTCCAGGGAGCTTTTGGGTGTTTCTCTGTGTACACCACGAATCAAACGTTCTGCTTCTCTAGGAACAGCAAGAAGAGACTCGGCCAAGACCTAACCTGCCAGAGGGCGGGGTTAGATGGCATACTGGGAAGAAATTCTTCCCTGTGAGGGTGGTGAGGCCCTGGCACAGGGTGCCCAGAGCAGCTGTGGCTGCCCCTGGATCCCTGGAAGTGTCCAAGGCCAGGCTGGACGGGGCTTGGAGCAACCTGGGACAGTGGAAGGTGTCCCTGCCTGGGGCAGGGGGTGGGATGAGCTTTAAGGTCCCTCCCAACCCGAGCTGACCACGGTCCAGACACGTTTCCTGCAGGGGGTTTTGACTGTGGCTGCCCTGTGGGTACTAGATTGGCACATGCTGTGCTTAACAGCACACAGCTGGCCATGCCATGTGCCCCAGACAGTGTCACCTGCTCAGTGGGTGCTCTGCTGAAAGGGAATTCAAGGTGTAGGGCCTTCATTTGGGCACTCCACTGCATCTCCTCGGAGCCAGGAGATGTTATATTGAGCAACTAATGGAAAGAAGGGTTTTTCTCCCTGTGTAGAAAGATCCAAAATTAAGTAAATCTCTTCAAATGCAAAAGCAGAGGACAAATCACCTGCAAGAAATGCTGAAGTTCATCCTACTGCATTAAGCTTGAAATTTCCATTTCCCTGACCCTTTTCTCTGTTTTTGGCTACTTTTTAGTCAAAAATATTGATGATTTACCCAAATCCAACATATTCACTGAAGACTTCCCCCTGCCCCCAGCTACCACCGGGAAATGGGAGGAGAAGAAAATAGCTCTGGTGACAGCATCAGTTGTTTTCCACACCCAAAGAGAGAATGAAACGCCTTCCCCGGATTCCCTGAGCACCATCTGTATGCTGCACCAGGGACTTGCTGGCGGGACAATATCTCCAAACATATTGCAACCTTGGCCAAAAAAAAATAAAGTTACGCATTTGAATTTGCTGCATTCAGCTGAATCCTCCTTCTTCCTCTGAGATTCGGATGACAGAGGAGGCTTGGGAGAGCTGGGGCTCGCAGCTGCTGTGGCAGATGGAGAGTTATCATGGGTCTGAGCAGCATGGGCTGCATACTCATGTCTTCCTGAGGAGGGAGTGGGGCTTGTGGCCTCAGCAAGAGCAGCCCACCACTGTTTGAAGCCATAAAACCTCGAACCTCGAGTTTTCACCCCTTTCCCCACCACCCCACTGCCCGCCCCCCGCCTGAGTCCTTCCCTAATCACGACTGCACAGGGTTGGTCCCAGCCTGAAAAGATCTTCCTGACTCAGAAGACAAAAATAAACAGCGATGTGAAATGCTTCCTTGCATTATCACTTCTCTATTTGAACCTAGAACAAGGACCCTGAAGAGGAACAGAGTGTAATTGCAGTGTCCACAGAAAAGAAATAGTAACGAAAACAGGCAGAGCTGGGAAAATCGACAGAGAAAAGGCAGAGCTGAACAGGTCTTTATTACCCCAGCACTTAGTGCTCGGGCTGAGAGGTGTCTCAGGAATGCAATAGCTGGGTTTTATTATTAGGTGCCCATAACACAGAAGTGCTCGGGGTGAGGGGAGGGCAGGACTGCTGACGTGTGGCTCCTGAGGCACCAGGGGCCGATAATTCCTCCCCTGTTCCAGGCTCTAACGTGGCCGGTGGGGATGGCTCAGCCCCACAGCCCCGGGAAGGAAAGGATCCCCCTGAGGCACAGTGGTTTTCTCCTGCCTTCAAAGGGTTGCTGTTTCAGAAACCTCTTCTGCAAAGCAGCTGGAGGTGGGGCGAGTTCCCCGAAGCCAGCCCTCGCACTTTTGGGGTGGCACGATCAAAACCCCAGCGCCAAGGCAGCGTTCCTCCTGCAGAAGGAGCTCTCTGCTCTGCTTCCTTCCCCCGCTAGCACAGGTGGGTCCATCACTGCACGGCTCCCGTCGCAGGGCTCTTCCCAGAACTACTGATGCTGAATGTTTTTTGTCTTTTTTTTCGTTTGTATATCCTCTGCATTCTTTACACACGTATTTGTAACTCTGCAGCCTATTTTCCGTAGCTGGCTCTCCCTCCCTTCTTACTGCCTGGATAGGCAGAAATACAAAACGCATTCCAAGGCCGAAAAACAGCTCTTCGAGGCATATTTTTATAACCAAAGTTGAGTTTCCATCTGAGGGGGGAGGATTTAGACAGGGGGAAATCACCTCACCTCCTATGTCTCTAATTGGTGATTTTAGTCAAATATGCTAATTTGCTAAACTTATCAAACTGCATTCACCCCGTGGTGGAGGGTTGGGCATTTTGTGGACATTTTTCCATTTTTCCCTGGAGGCCTCCAATAAAGACCAGCATTTCTATGACCTCCTGTACTGATATGATCTCGAAAGTGTCTTGTTTTATTTCTAGGTTCTTTAAGGCATTGCCGTGGCTGTGCCGGCTGCCCTGTAAGCCAACACTCCTTTATTCCACAATTCCTCCTGACCTGACGCATCCATCAGCAGCTTGCCAGCAGGGAAACGTGGCTGGGGACTTCGTGGTGGCTTCAGGGGGAGCAGAAGCTGCTCCGGCCCTGCTCTGACCCCAGGGAGAAGGAGTGGGAAGCTCCTTAGGTCTCCTCCTTGGACAGCCCAGCAGTGTCACCAGCAGAGCTGGTGTCCACCCCGTGTGCTGCTGTGGTCCCTGCTCCAGGGGAAGGGTCTGGGGTGGATTCAGGCCTCTCCTACACCTCACCCCAGGGCTACAGAGGGTGTCCTGCGGTGGGGATTTGGCTGACACTGCCACGGGGCACTCAGGTGGCACAGGGGACTCAGCCAGCCTGGGAACAGCAGGGACCCCGAGCCAGTAGGGCCGTGCCACCCCCATCACCACCACATTCGGCAGGCGGAGAGAAAATCTCTCTGAAAAACAGCCCTGGGGATTTTCTTCTGAAGCGGAGAGGTGCAGGAGCTGGCTGAGCATTAGGTACTTTATGAAAGCACTTTGGGATGCCCCATAAATAGCAGTGGAGGCAGTGGCAGTGGTTTCAGAGAGGCAGGACTGCAGCAGGGATAGTCCAAGGACGTGAGGGAGGACAGGCAGGGAGGAAAAGCAGTATTTTGTTTATTACACAGATAGCACAGCTGGGGAAAAGAAGCCAAGCTTTCCGGTCTATAAACCCTCCTTGGGATGTGGAGCTGTAAACTTCAGGCTTAGAGCTGAAGAGGAGAACTGGTCTGGGGAAACTCTGTTCATGAGGCAATCAGGAGGCAAAGGCTCCCAGCTCCCAACAAAGTGGCAACTTGCTTGGAAGGGGAAAGGTGTTTCTTGGGCTTTTGTGAAGAATAGAAGGCAAGATAATATTGCTGAGCTGATTCAGAAAAACAATCAAACAACAAATAGGCAGTGATCTGGATTAAAAAGAAAAAAACCCAAACCAAACAGAAATCAGTATAATATAGAAAAATCAGTATAAAAATCAGTATAGAAATCAGTATAGAACAGAAGACTCCTCTGAAGTCAACACACAGTTTTCTCAGCACATGCAGGTTGTACACTTGCCCAAGGAGCCTGGGAGCAGTAAGTCTCTGCTCTGACCCCAGCTCAGCCACACATCAGCCCAGATTCGAGCTGGAATTGCCCCTAACTCACCATCCCATCTCCCAGCATCCAAGGGAAGCTACTTAGGCTCCTCTTATGATTTCTCTTTGCTATATTGAATTTTTCAACATCCATGGCAGACTGCAATCCCCAGTTTGTCTGTAAAACCAGCCTCTGCCTTCTCACTGCCTTACTACACCCAGCATAAATCAGGAGGGGTGGTGAGACAGGATTGATCAGGAGGATTTATTATGCTTGAATAACCATCTATAACCGCTCATTGCTGAGTGAATCCCCCTCCCTCCTCTGGAGCACAGTCGCTGTCGAGTGTGAACACGCCATCGGCTGGGGCTGGGCAGCCTCACTCATCCTCATTGCAGGGAGAGGGTTGGGTTCACCTGACCGTGGTTATCACAGAATCACAGAATGCTCTGGGTTGAAACGGGCCTCAAGGATCATCTCATTCCTCCCTCTCCACCATGGGCAGGGACACCTTCCACCAGAGCAGGTTGCTCAGAGCTCCACCCAACCCGGCCTTGAACACTTCCAGGGATGGCAGTGATACGAAGGGAAGCCTCTCTGAGCAACTTTCCCTGTCCCAGAGATGTAGAGGTTGATTTATAGGTGAAAAAGCGCTGAGGTGGGGGTCTGTCAGCACAGATGTCCCAGGGGAGGAGCAGAGATGTGCAGAGCTCCCTGCTCAGGGTGAGGATGCTCCAGGGCTCATCGTGTGCTGGCCACGAGGAGCTCAGGGTGGCCAGAACTCGCCTTTCACCCAGAGCAGCCACTCCTCTCCCTTTTGGGTTGCCATGCATGCAAACCACCTTCCTGGGAGCGTGCTGGGGGCCAGCATCCCCCTGGGAACAGCTGCTGGGACGAGCAGGCAGCTGGGTGGGAAAGTCAGGGTGGAAATTAAATCCAGTTGTCACAGGGCAGGTCTCCTTCAAGGGACACGGAGAGGAGGTCAGCGTGTTTGGTGGTTTTTACAGAATTAGTGCTGGGGAGTTGGGTGAATTTCCCTTCCCTTGCTAAGTTTAGACAGTAATTGTTATGCTGCTTGTTTGGGCTTTTTGCAGTCCTGCTGTCTGGGGACCTCATTTGCGTAATTTTTTCGGGTCCTGGCTAATAATGACATCATGTAAAACCAACCCGTTCTGCTGGACTGAGAGTGGGCTTTGTTGTCACGGTAACTTTTGATTTGAAGGCTTGCAGGAAAGAGACAGGTAAGGGCTTGAAATTGCCATGTTTCAGTATGGTTTCAAGTGCCTCCGATGTCTGAGGCCCATTTCCCATAAATGAAATTTCAAGCCTTGTTGAAGTACTTTGTAAACAAAATTCACTTATTGCCTGAAGAAAATGGAGGGGAATTTAGTTGCAGAAAAAAATTTTAGAAGAAATTAAGGTTTCATGAAGCACTCTACAAAATAATGGGAGTTAAACACAAGCAGAATGTGCTAATGCTGCTTTGTTCCCCAAAACCCAGCCCTGGAGAGAAGAGATCCTTTCCCTGTGAGGAGACAAAGTCCAGAGGCTCTCAGGGCTGGTCCACCAAGGCAACTTTTGTGCTGCGGGGGTGATGAAGAGCGACAAAAGCAGCTCTGATGGGAGCAGTTTCTAATTAGTTTCAAATGCATCCCCCACAAGTGTGCTGTGTTCTACCTAGTCTGAATCAATGAGCCTCTCTGCTCCCAAAATTTGGGTCAATGTGTACTATATTAGTCAAAATACTCAGGGAGCTGAGATATTCATTCAGAGCTGGGGATCAACATGCCTGTTTGGAGCTGTGATTGTGAGTGCTTGTGGCTTCTCTGGGAATCAGACGGGGATGGTGATCCCCTCTGGATACGAGTCAGGCTGAACTGGGGCTGCGGGGGGATATTTCCAGCTCGGGAGCCCTGAGCTTCTGCAGGAAGATGCCCAGCTTGGAGGGGCTGTGTAAAATCAGCGAAAGCTGTACAGAGCTGATTTCCTTTCCAAGCGAAAGGCAGCCTGGACCCAAAGGCATCCCACGAAAGGCAACGCTCAGCGTTTGGCATCTGGGTCCAGCCAACGCTCTGGGGTCTGAGCCTTTGGTTCTGTAGCCCCCTGAATGTTCTCCGAGGGGACGTCCAAGGTCTGAGAGTGCAGTTTTTGGCCAGTCACGGTGTGACAGGAGATCCTGGTGCTTTGCTGCCAGGAGCTGGGTTGCAGCCTTTATCCAAACCCCTTTCAGTGTAACTCAAACATTCCCCCGAAGTGCTGTGTCTCCTCCTTTGCTTGGAACGGGCTGGCCACGTGGGGGAACTTCCCTCCAAAGCTGAAACAATCCCCTGGCACCTAAACCCTCGCATAGAAAATGTCATTTTCTTCAAGGCAGGCAGTAAAAGAAACTGCTTAAGCTCAGCTGCAACTGTTGGTTTGGGGAGGGAGGGAAGTAGGGGGATAATGAGAGGAAATTAAATGTTCAAGGCAGGTTTGGACAGGGCTTGGAGCAACCTGGTGTGTTGGAAGGTGGTCCTGATGGAAGGAGATGGTCTCTAAGGTCCTTTCCAACCCAAACCATTCTGTGGCTTCATGAAACCCAGGTGGGGCTGCAGAAATCCCCAGCCCGGGGGCAGCTTCTTGAGCCCCACAGCTGCTGCAGGGAGCAGAGGCACCGGGTGGAGAATATTTAGGACACGGCTCGAGCAGAGGGGTTTCTAGGGCCTAGGAGGGGGTTGCTGCTGGTGCAGGGATGGGCAGAGCTGGAAGTGATTTGGGCTGGTTCAGGATCCTGCTCCAGCCCCAGGGATGCTCAGAGCCCTTCCTGGGAATGGCACCGTGATGTTCCCCCGGCAGGATGGAGTGTGGTGGTGAGGAGGGAGCTCGGGGGGCTGCAGCCCCAGGGGAGAGCAGCAAAGTGGGTCTGTGCTTCTTGGGCTCGCAAGGAGCCTGTCCCTGGCACTCAGAGGCAGCGCCTGAAATAGAAACATTTTGGGAATAGCGAGAAAGGAGGGTTTTTGCATGACTCCAACCCTTCTCCATGTGATTTGCTCCAACCTTCAGAGCAGTTGTTGCTTCTTTTGGTGGCAGAAGCTATTCAGGGAATTTGAGCTGAATTTTTGCACCACTTTAGGTGCCTAGAAATTGCATTTGTTTGAAGGAAGTAAGTCATTTGCTGAAAACATCCTGTCCTGCTGTGCAAAGGAGAAAAGGGAGGTATTCCTAACATTGACCCAAAGTCAGTGCAAGCATTTGCTGGGCTCCCAGTCTGCAGGCAGAGCAGAGCTGCCAAACTGGGAGAGCCCAAAGCCTCATCTGAAGAGTGTCTGATTTCTGATAGCACTGGAGCTGCAGATGCTTCCTGGGATCTTGGGCTCTCTGTCCAAGATATCGTATCCTATGTCTCTCCTGCATCTCCCAGATCCTCACCAGAGTCCTCTCCCAGCCCCCAGTGACCTGTGGTGCAGGGATTTGCCTGCAGGAGCCACATCCTGGTGTTCAGTGATGCTCCCTGTCCGTGAGGGAGGCTGAGGGGGCCCCTCCCTGCTCTCTGCAGCCTCCCGAGGAGGGCGAGCAGAGACGGAGGAGCTGGGCTCCTCTCCCTGGCACCCAGTGAGGGGATGTGGTTCAAAGCTGTTCCAGGGGAGGTTCACACTGGATTTAGAATCTCTGTTTTTTTATAGAGAGAGTGGTCAAGCACTGGGACAGCCTTCCTGGAGAGCTGGTGGGTGCCCCAAGCCTGCCAGTGTTTGAGAGGTGTTTGGACAATGCCCTTAATAATTATTTTTGCTTTTGGTCAGCCTTGAGATGGTCATGGAGTTGGACTAAGGGATCATTGTTGGTCCCTTTGAACTGAAAATATCTGATTATAATAACCCCTGATGGGTTGTTCTCTGATTTGGTCCAGCTGCTCCTTGAACTCATACCTGTGACCACAGAAAGGAGTTTCTTGCAGTATAGGAGTTCATTGTAATATAAAAAAAACCCCCACTTTATTCAGGTTTGGGGGCTGTGGTTTTCCCTTCCATTTGATGTCTCCTTGCACATTTACATTGGAAGAGAAGTTAAACCCTTGGTCTCTGTCCACCCTCTGCCTGCCTCACACAGTTACACACCTGAATTTTCTATTTTATAGAATCACAGGATGGTTTGGGTTGGAATGGACCTGAAAGATCCTCAAATTTCAACCCCCGTGGGCAGGGACACTTTCCACTATACCAGGTGGTCTTAAATACCTCAGTGGTGGGGGCTGAGGGAGCCGAGGGCTCTGCACAGTGGTGTCCCAGCCAAAATTCCCACAGCAGGAGCTGCCTATAGCCCTCCCTCTGGGTCTGACAGGCTGCAGAGTCACACCCTGTTGCACCCGAGGGTTTCCTCACCTCGTGGGAAGAGCTACAGGAGATCAGAGCCGGGTTTGGGAAGCTCTGTGTTCTGCAGGAGCCGGCTGAGAGGGAATTGTTAGGGACAGAAGGAGGCTGATGTGTCTGGGGGCAGCTGAGAGCTCTGTGGGAGCAGTGGCAGTGCCTGGAGGTGCTGTCCCCCAGCCTCCCTCTGCCCTGACCCAGCTCCCCTGCTCTGCCAGGGCTGCTGATGCTGTCCTGGTTCTGATGAGAGTCTTCCCCCCTCTCTCTGCCCTTGCTCTGCTCAGCCAGGGCTCTCCAAGCCCGAGCTGAAGGATTTCCATTGTCCTGCTCCCGACTGCTGCCTGCCAGTCGTGCCCAACTCCCGTGCAGGGGGTTCTAAAGATGTAGATAAATATTTCTTGAGAGCAGAGTTCACTTTATTAGTGATCAGCACAGCTTTTCAGGGACAAAACATGGATTTAGAGCTTAATCCCTGGCTCCTGCTGTGCTGCAAGCTCTCTCTAAAAACCTTTGTGGACACCGAGGCCATTTTGGAGTTTCAAAGTTAAACAATCCCTCTCTCCCCTGCATGTGAGCACCGGGAGGATTAGAGAATCAAAGCCCCAGTTGTGAACATATTCTGGTTCTCAGGTGTCTCCCTGCCTCAAACCTGCTGGTGTGGCACGACTCCAAATCTTCCCAGCTTATTTCCTGTGCTCAAGGCTAGAGCTGGACAGGGAAAATCAAAACAATCACAACCCTCCTGACGCATGAATATGTTGTAAACAAAAGGGACAGTGAATTTTAGCATAAATAAATATTAATTTGGGGGTTTTTTTGAGGCTTTTCATTTATTTGCCATCTGTGATTCTTCTGATTAAAGAATCATCCCATCATCTGATCCAAGACAGCAGAGGTCTGGCTGGGGCCTGGCTGGCTCACTCTGTGGCACAGAGATCACTTTGGAGGCACATGAACCCCGTGGTTAATTTGTGCCCAACAGGCTGAAAATGGCTCATCAGAAGTATCAGGCAAAGAGCTAAAAATTCAACAGGGAGAATTCAACAAACACAGTCAGACCCCAGAGCAGGGGTCACGTCCCCTTTTAGAAGCAGGGGGTTCAGATCAGCAAAGCCCTGGCTTGGAACTGCACTTTCCTGGCCTTGCCTGAAGTGCTGGAAATATCCTCCAAACGCAGAGGATAATTTGGTGTTGGAGAGAGAGACAGAGAGAGAGGGGAAAACACAAAAGGTAACCAGTAAAGCAAATGTGCGAGGAAGAAAAAATCAGTGGACAAAAGGCTTTGCTCTGCCAGCAGTCAAACCATTCAGGCAGCCACAATAGCTGCTCCCTGCTCACCCTGTGCACCCCAGCCCTGGGCATTTGTGGTTATTATCTCTCCTGGCCCAGACTGGTGTGGGCAAACAAAACCCCACGCAGCTGTGGTTTTCCACGTGTGCACGGGCAGAGGGGACCTGCTCCTCTCGCTGTCCTTGCTCCGCTCTGTTCCCATGGAACAGAGGCTTGACTGGCAGCAGGAGATAAATTGTTTGGAAAACTATCAGAACAATTAGGCACTGAGGCACGGGGCAGGGCTGGGGGGTCACTCCAAGGGCTGGAGGGCTCTGGGTTTTGGGGAGGTTTGGCTGCAGGTCCTCAGGAGAGGAAGGAGAGAAGTGCAGAGCGCCGGGAGTGGCGGTGGCTGCTGCCATCAGCTGTCCTGTGACTGCCGGCCCAGATAAGGGAACCTGACAGCAAAGGCTCTTCTGGCTCCACTTCTCCATCCTGAGCTGCTGTGGGAAGCAAATCCCAGCCCTGCCGAGGGAGAGGGGGGAGTGAGAGCCTGGGAAGCAAACAGGCCAGAGGACGGGGGTAATTCCTGAGAGCTGACTGGATCAGGGAGGGTTCTGGAAAGGGAGGAACTGTCCGTGCGCCTGCCCCTCTCCTCAGCATCTCCTCCGGGAAGATGGGAAAAGAGGCACAGCAAGAACCTGGCTTTACCCACTGTGGCCTCCTCTAAAATGTGCTGTTACTGTGCAGATCTCCTGCCCTGTGTACTCGGGAAGGGAATTTCTGAGGAGGACAGTGGCTGATGAGAGCAGCACAGAGCTCCTCGGTGCTGAGGGCACACGCTGGAGATAAGGATTATTCCTTCCAGTGCACGGCTGGGGAGCTGAGCACTGAGAAATCCCCCGCAGGCTCCAATCAAGACAGTTCAGAGCTGCAAACAGCCCCAGACCACGACATTTCCCAGTGGAAAATGCTGCTTCTCATGACGGGATGAGAGGCTGAAAATCTCTAGGGCACCTGGATGGCAAGAAATAGCAGCGTGGTGGGGGCAACAGAAAAACCCACGGAGTCAGGTCGTTGTCGTTAATTTAATGTTTATGAGATGTGCTGGGAGGCTGAGTGGTCCACAGGTTTTCCTTCTGTGCTACTGCTCCCAGGGCACTCTGTTTATTCTTTCACCCAGGTTTGGAGAGAAGCTTTTACTTCCCCAAAATCAGGCCTGGTGTCAATGTAAAATGAGATCATTACTTCCTTGCTGGCAGAGCGGTGTGAAACAACGGTGGCACAAAAAGTAGTAATCTCTATAAAACCAAGGCCTGCTCTCGCTTGGCAGGTGTTATTTATTTTTCCTAGCAGAGGGGAAAAGAAACTGTAGCTGGAATCTCCAGTTGGCTTCCCAAGATACTACTGTGACATTTTAATGATCTAATTCCCCTCAAAGGTGGCATTTTCACTTGTTCCCCTGACCTATCACTGTACGTTCGCTGTGAAACAAACTATCTGCTCTCAGCCCTGACATCTCAGGCTCAGAGGAAAAATAACAACCATCCGTGAGACCAGTGCAGTGAATGGACTCTTCCCCCTGTAAATCCGTGTGAGGCCACGGGCTCCGTGGCACCGTGTCAGTGCCATTCACCTTGGCACAGGCTGTGACTGGGGGTGCACCTCTGGGATGGTCCTGGCCCATTAAAACTCTGCTCCTGCGTGGCTGAAGTTGCTCTTGGTGCTGTGAGACCCTTTTTTTTCCTTTGTCTGGCTTGTCCCTAATGTTGTTTGAAATGCTAGTTGTGATGGGCACGGCTTGGATGAGGTGACCTGCAGAGGATGTGGCTCCCGGGGTGCCCTGCCCCACAGCCAGGCTCTGCTTTCCGCTCTCTGGGGAAAAACTGGTTCACGCTGGTGCAAAATGCGTGCAATGAATAACACAACTACAGCAAAATAGTTTATGTAAAGCACTGATGTGGGAGAAGTTTCATAAGAGGTTTCATACCTCAAAAAGGCCTTTTGTCAAAAATAGAAGCATTTTCTGTAAGGGGGAAAAAAAAAAATCAAGTTTCTTGCACAATCCTCCTGCCGTGCTAGCGCTGCTCCTAGCTGCCATGGAGACCTCCTTTCCTCCCAGGGTGCAAGATGCTGCTCCAGCCCTGTTGTGAGCAGGACAGAGGACTCTCCTGTGGGGACTGACGGGGCTGGGGACACCAGGTGCCACCCGCTGGGGCAGCTGGCCCCGTGGCACAGCCCGCTGGGGGCTGAGCTCCTTGCCTGGGTTGTCCCGAGGGGGCACGGGCAGAGCGGGTCCTGTGTGGTGGGAAGCATCCCGGGGATGGGTGAGCTGCCAGTGCCACCTGTGAGGGAGCAGAGAGGGGAAACCGAGGGGGAAACTGTGTGGGGAAACATCCCACTCTGCCAGGAGGCTGGGGCAGACCTCAGCGCTGGGTGCAGGTGCTGCTCAGCCTGCACCGACAGCTGGTGTCCTTCCCTTGCTGAGGAAACGGGGACGCAGCAAAACCCCAAAGCGGCCAGAAACCGGCCAGGAACCGGCGCTCCTGCTTCAGAGGGGCAGAGCAGCTACTGGGACAGGAATCCAGGCAGGGAAACCAGGCCACGGAAGTCAATGCAAATGACTTTGATCACCGAGTTCCAAGCCCATTTGCTCTGTAGGAAGCACGGCTGTCAGCAGGGATAGGCAGTGAGAGGGGTGGGATCTCACAGCTTGCGAGATGAAATGAAGAATGTGGCAGATGCCTTTTTTTTTCCTCTCCTAGCTTCAGAGAGCCCTTAGCATCACTTCAGGGACCCAGAGGGGGCTGATTTCAAGCTGCAGCTCCATGTCCCTGCTTCTCTGTCGAGTTAAGTGGCAGCAGGATGGGCAGTGTTGGTGCTGCTTCTGCAGGGCATGGGGCCAGGGAGGGATGGACTCCAGGTGGGACTGGGCATGGAGCAGCTGCTTTTGGGTAGGCTTGGAGCACAGGAAACCCCAAGAATGCCCTCGGTGGTGCCTGGTGGAGCAGCAGAGCCCCTCCATGGGCCGCGGGCAGCAGCATGGGAAGGGAGAGTGGTACCTGCACGGGGCTCTGCGCCCGCCCCGGGGAGCGCTCCGATGAGGAAAAGCTCCAGTTATGTCACTCAGCATTTCTAGGCATTTTTAAAAAGAAATCCCTCTGGGGCAGAGGCTCTGTTTTCATTCAGAGCTGCACACGATGGGATGTGTGCCTTTGCTCCAGTTTCTGAGCGCCGCTGTTGTTGTAGGTTAATTATCATTAGTAATTAATCATCACCACTCACAGAAAGGCTTTTCCCTGCTGGTCAGGAGTCACACAGAGCATTAACAGCTTTTTTTCCCCTGCAAACACAGCTCCAGTTTGATTCAGGGACTTTTCTGGTCTTGGCAGCTGCCTTGGATCTTCACAGCCCCTTGGAAGGTGGTTGTGGGCAGCCTGGGTTGTTGTCCTGCCTGGTAACTTCTTCTTTTTTAATGTAATTTAAATATGGGTAGCTAAAATCTCTCCGTGAGAAGTGTTGCACAGACTCTGCTAGATTAAGTCTTGTTGACTTTTTGCCTTCTTTCAATAAGTTTCTGATGCAGTGAAGCAGCTGAAAAAAATAAATCTGATGATGCATCCAGTGGCAACACATCAGTTTCCAAAGACGTAGCTGAAAAAACCCCAAGTAACTGTAGCTACTGCTTTTGCCAGAATTGAAAAATAAAACCAAGACAAAGCCAAGAGAAGGAAGGCAGAACAGGGTATTTCTGCGAGGGAAGGAGGGACCCCAGGAGACCCAGTGCCCTCACGGTCACGCAGCCATGGGCACAGCCCCGAGCTGTGTCCCCTGGCAGAGGGATGTCAGGAGTGCTGCCACTTCCAGCACTGGCCTCTCCACAGCACTCCGGGGCTGATTTATTTCCTCCCTCGCAGATCCAGCCGCCAAGATCCTAAAGCAGGTCAGGCATATGGGATCGTGGCATGAGCGAATTCGGCTGGCTCGAGCTCAGATTTAGAAGGAACTCAGTTGCTTTTTTATCTAATTTTTTTTTTACCCCCCCCCCATTCCCAACTCCAACCAAATCCCAAACATAAATTATGGCAACCAGGCGCTTCCTGGTGCCTGCAGCTGCTCAGCAAAATTGACTTTTCCGTCAGCGCTGCCGCTCGGAGCACAAACCTGGCAGCTGAGCACCGGCCCCAGTTGGAGCCCTGCTTTTCCCATTCAACAAAAGTTCAGCCAACTCGGAGCATTTCAGACTCAGCGAATTATTTTCTGGCAAAACCATGGGTTTATTGGGAAATTTCCGGCTGGCTCTAATTGGGACAGCTGTTAAGGCGGCAGTTTTCACGAGAACTGAGAGTCGCTTTCAGATGAGCACAGCTCTTAAAACGGCTGCTGCTTTGATAGCTGCTCGTTGTCTTTCTTGTCTGATTATTGGGCTTAGTATCTCCCTGCAAGCTCAAAAAAAAAAAATTAAAAATCCACTTTGCCTGTCTCATCTCTCTCTTCTCTTCACCTGATATTATCTCCTGCCCCTCCTCCTACTTCAAGGAGACTCTGTCAGTTTGAATTTGACCCTAAATCTGAGCTTTGCAAAAATTACCGTGTAGAGAATTCCAGATTAAGAGAATTTCTCTCTCTCTCTCTTTTTATTTTTTAGCCCGCCCAGGGTTCACAAACGCTGTTGAGCATTCAAAGTAAACATTTGCCTTGTTGCTTTAACGTTGGGAGATCCTGCCAAGAAAATTAACGGGGCCTATCTCCACAAAGAGAGAAAACTCATCTCCTTCTGATGGGGGTACTGAGAGACTCACTGGCTTTCTGTAATGACTTTGTTTTTAGTTTGTTTTTCTTTCCTAATCCCACATACATTTTTGCCATTTAGCAAGGAAGTTGAATAAAGCATATGAAGGTTCCTAAACAGCTAATTCACTCCCAGAGTCTATGAGCTGGAAATTTTCTATCCTTAGGGAGCTGTAAGGGCTTGAAGAAAACCCTTGATAAAACGAGATTGAATCTTGCTCTGATCCTCTGGGAATTCCCACCAAGCCCACCTTGCTCCCCACATGGCAATGGGAAGACCTGGAAGCCCCAGAAGCCCCAGGTGTGTCCTGTAATACACGCTGCAGATAGGAAAATTGCTTTGGAGCAAAGTGAGGAATGGATTAAATTTGGTTCATATTGAATCAATTTTTAAATTTTTTTTTTTTAATATAGCTTTCCAGTGAAAGAGGAAAAATGAAAAAAATTCATCTTGTCATTTCAGTATGTTGTTCAAACCAAAACAGTGGTTCTTTTACTGCTCTTTTATTTAAAGAAAGTCAGATTTTCAATGAACAATGGTGTGCTGAAGTGGAAGAACTTGAAACATTTAATTTAGAACATGGATCGATGAAACATTTTGGCATTCTTAAGCAAAACATTCTATTTCAAAACAGGTTGAAATAAAAAGCTTTGATTGCAGCTGGTTTTGCTTGGACTGTGGCTTTGTTTGTTTTTCTTCTCATTTAAACTAATTACCAAATTCTGCCTATATTTGCCAATTAATTTGCTGCCTCGGGACTCTGTTGTGCACCAGATTTGCGCTTCATCTGAAACGAAAAATCTTTACTCGCAAATCATGGAGCTAATGAAGGTCCCCTGACTTCTGGGTCCTGATGTGCAGGGCTTTTTTGGTTCTGCCATTCCTCACGGGCAGCTCTGCTGCTGTCCATACCCTGGAAAAACACGCGATGCCAAGGTGATGCCATCCCTCTGGGCTCTGTGCTGGTGCCTCATGGCCCCTTCTCACCAGGAAAGGTGCCCTGGCCCTTCTGCAGGGCCTGTGGAGCTCACACCCACCTCCAGCTCCCAACCACGGCCCACCCCTGGGTGGCAGAGGGAAGGAACTCAAATCTGGAGGAGCCAAGTATATATTTAGAGCTGGAGGTTGCTCCTTCATCAGATTACGCCAGTTTTAAGTAGGTCAGGCGGGAGACCCGAGATATCCGAGTCCCCTTCAAAGGCATCCGTCCGTCACTTATTATTCCAGGCATTTCCCTTTCACTCTGCCTTCCCTTCACAGCCCCTTTGTCGCTGCTGCTGGGCTGTGCTGGCTCTCGCTGTCCTTCCCAACACTTGCTCCTTTCATTGCCTCTCCCACTCCTCCTCCTCCTGGCTCTGGGACAGCCCTGGGGACAGTGGTGGCCTCAGCTGTGTCACCGAGCCAAGGGGTGCTCAAGGCCACTGCTCTGGGGTGCGGCCAAGCAGCTGCAGGCCAGAGGGGAGGCTGCTGGTGTGGGGTGCTCCTCACAGCACCACGTCCTCCCACAGCCGGGTTTTTAACCAGAACACGCATGGGGGTTTGGGAAAAGCCAGCAACGATAGCGATAAAAACACCCAAAACGCAAATGAATTCCTCAAACTTCGCGGTTTAACCCTATTCTAGGAAAATAATTTCCTGCTCTGATCAGCCTGAGAGCACCTGCCTGCTCTCCCCAGCAGCCCTGGAGCTCGGGCACCCGCTCCAGCCAGGTTCCCCTGTGACCAATCCTAGCAATAAAGGTTCTGGGCACATCCAGGGCTCTCCCCGCACGTTCCTGGGCTGCCACATGAACAAACGCACCCGAGGAGAACGGCTCGTGGGGTGCTGTCACAGGGCTCTGGGATGCAGAGCCTGTCACCTTCATTACCCACAAAGGCTGAAATCCCCTCCTTCAGCCCGGGCAGGTCTGACAGGGGCGAGGGGATCGCGGTGGAGCGGGCCCTGAGGCTGCTCCTCCAGCAAACACTTCACGACGCATTAAGCTGTGTTCTCCCAGCTGACTGGGGTTATTTGAGTGCTCATAATTACAGATTTTGCGGGGTGGTGGCAGGGACCTGGCACCTGGGGGAAGAAAGGCTTGGCTGAGATGGGCAGGACAGCAGTGCCCCGTGTCACCCATCCCAGCCTCCCAGTGGGTCCAGCACAGGCTGTACTGGGGCTAGAGATGGTCCAGGGCCTCCTGTCAGTCACCCTCACATATTCACCAGCCAAAATCACCACCAAGTCATCCCCACTTGGGGTTTTTGAGCCATATTCTTTGCTCACTCCCAGTCTATTACGTTTTTCAACTCTCAGAGGGATTTTTTTTTTTTTTTTTTAAACTCAAGGCCTCCTTCAAGCTGATCACAAGGGAATGCTGAGTGCTTGTTTTTTAATATTCTGACAGGTGCTATTTTGCTATTTGCTTGTGATGATTCAGGACATTTGCATGTCTTTGTCCTTAATTAAAAAGCACTTCACCCTTGCTGCAGGGGTATGGAAGATTTCTCTTGATCTATTCATTTTGGGGGACCTTTAATCAACATATGCACTCCGTAGATATGGATGCCTTTCTGAGAGGGGGGTGAAGCAGGGTGGAGAGCTGCGTGGGTGTAATTGTGGCTTACTCTGGGGTTTTTTGGGGGGTGGGAGGGAGAGGAGGGTGAATTTTACTGCAGTTGAAAGGCGTTTCCTAACAGCCTCCTAGAAGACAGGAGTCCCCTGTCCACCGAGCACATGGGCAATGACAAAGGCAAAATTTGCTGCAAAGGCTGGAGCTGGCAGAGCTGCCTGGGGAGTCAGCGCTCTGCCTCCCTGACACGGGCTCTGGCCAGGAGCCTGCAGATAAACTCTCCCCCAGCCTGCAGGACCTTCTTCAGACCCCACGCTGCCTGCACAGACAGGATCTGGCTCAGCTCATCTCCATCTCTGCGGTGAAACCCTCGGGGCTGGGCACGTCCCTCTGCAGTGTGGGGCACAGAGGGGTGTGTGCCCCGTTTTCTGCACTTGAGGGGCATTTAGAGCATGCCGTGGATGCTCCTTGGTCTCCTCCAAACCCCAGTGTTTTTTGCCAGGTGAAAAGGCAGCACCTTTCACAGCAGGGCCTTTCTAAAGGGCAGCACTTGTCGCCTTGGGCTGTCAGGGAGGGTAAAAATGAGTTTGGAGGAAGGGATTCAGCAGGAGCAGCTCAGCCAGCAGTGACAAGTGCAGAGCCTGAAAGCAGCTCCTGCTGCAGGAACCTCCCAGGCCTTAGGGGAGGACACAAGGACAGGGGAGACCCCTCCATGGATGTCCCTTTTTGGGGATGGGAGGGTGCTGGCATGGGACTTCAGGGATGCTGCAAGGCAACGGGATGTGAAGGGCTGGTGGGAGCAGGGTGCTGTGCTGCCCTGGCTCTTTGGCCCGAGGATGGGCAGCAAACACCCTCCGCAGACTTAGGCATGAACAACCAGCCATGGCAATTCCTTCCATCCCCCCAGCAGAGGCAATTTCTTTTCAGGTGTTCCCGCCGGGCTGGATGGCCCTCGCAGGCGGGGCAGTGGGAAGCATCCAGCCCTGTTGCCCTGGTTTTTGCTAAGCCTTCTGGTTTTAACCTTGGAGTCAGATTCTTTCACACAGTTTCATGTAAATAATAG
>VYXC01009648.1:113578-196964 GCA_013397175.1 Platysteira castanea
GAGAAATCAAACGCCTTGTTACGCAGAGGGGGAGCGAGAGCTCCTCGCACCAGCTGACGATGCTCGCTCCCCGGCAGCGCGGCTCCGGCAGATGCGCGGGTGCCTCTCGGCGCGCCCCCCCCGCCGGCGCTCAGCCCCGGGGGTGCGGGGGAGGCCGGCCCCTGCGCGGGGAGGCAGGAGCCGCTGCCAGCCCCTCCCCGCCGCGGNGGCCGGTCCTGCGCGCCAGGTGAGCACCCCCACCCCCCCGCCCACCGGGATGAGCCTCCCCGCCTCAGTTTACCCGTCGGGGCAAAGGGAGGGGAGGGGGTTGGAGTCGCCTCTCCCCACGCTCTCCGTCCCGGCTCCAGCGGGGTTTGGGCACCGCGGTGCTTCCAGCTGTTCCTTCTAGCGGGTCCCGTCGCGGCAGCACCGAGTGCCTGCGTGTCCTTTGCACCCCGGGCTCCCCTTTCGCATGCCGGAATCGAGCGGACATCCCGTTTTCCACCCTGCCGGCACCTCGCTGGCTAATCCTGCGGGGGGCCGAGCCCTTCCGGGGGTGCCCAGAGCAGGACCAGAGGGAGCTCGGCACCCCCGGGCAGCTCCATCCATCACCGGGGCATTTCCACGTGGAGTCGGGCTGGGTGGGAAGGAGCTTGCGTCCCTTTCTTTGCATTCCAACCCCTGGCCCCCCGCAGCCCCCGCAGGGCGAGCAGCCGGGCAGAGGGAGGACAACGCGGGCTCCTGCCCTGCTCTACAGGTTGGCCCCGGGTCGCGGCTCCGGGTGCCCACCGGTGCCAGCCCGGTGGCCCCAGCGCCCCGGGCGAGGAGGCGAGCGGAGGCAGGGGCAGGCAGGTGGCAGTTCTTTCCCAGGGCCAGCCGTTCGTAGCGCTTCTCTGTAAACAGCGATGAAAGGGCCCACGCACAAGGGGGTTTCAAGTTTCTTTTTATTTTTTCTTTTCCTTTTTTTTTTTTTTTTTACAATTCCCAGACCCGCTGATGAGTTTAATGGCTAGATGGGGAAAGAACATGTTGTCAGCAGATTGTTACCCCCGGGGCTTGGGGGAAGAGGGATTTTACTGGCTGAAGCTAATTGGCAGAATAAGCCGCCTTAAAGCCGGTCAAATCCCATTACAGATGCAGTCAGGGACAGGGAGCAAGAATCCTGCTACTAATGGTCTGCCCTGCCAGTGCTACCCGACCCCGGGGGTGGGCACAAAGTCCATCCCTGCCGTGGTGCTCCAGGGCCTGGTCGAGGAGCAAAAGCTGCCCCACGGCTCATGCCCTGACACCCAGCCTCTCCCGTGCCCTGACATCCAACCTCCCGGCAGGAGATCCATGCAGGTGCCAGGGGGCATTGGAGGGCTGAGAGGGGGATGGATCCGTGGTGGTCCCGGTTCCTGTGCCCCACCATCTCTGCAGTGCACTGCCACGAGCCCTGCATTCTGAGAGGGTGAGTTGTAAGCTGCAAGATCACACGGAGGAGCAATCAAATCATGTATTCACATGCCCTTGAGCAGGAATGTTCACCCCATAGCTGGCCCGGCCTCTCTTCTGCCCAGTCCCTCAAGTCTGCCTCTACCCTGAGCCCTGCTTTGCCAGGAGCAGTGGCTGTGGAGGTTGGGGGGTGGGCATGATGGAGTGGGAGAGGAATCCTGAGAGAGGAGGAAAAGACCAAGTTACATCAGGGTCTTGCTCTGCGTTCACTGCATTTTTCCCGGATGCAGTTGTGGACTGATGAATTTCCCGTTCCCTGCTCCTCCTGGTAGGTGCTGGGGTGAGAAGCTCTGCTCAGGTGCTGCGTGTGTGAGCTCTTCTCCCAGCACGAGCAGCAAGACCCTCCCCTGGTGCTTTGTGCCAGCTGATTCAGCACTCCCCAGGCAGCTCCCCAGCACAGAGCCTCATTCACCAGCGTTTCCCAGGGCACTGCCTCGGCTGGGACCAAGGCACCCAACCTTGAGCCCTGAAGGCAGCATCCCTGTATGGCATCACACCAGATGCTGGGCTTGGCAGGTGCTTGGAACTGTGCAGACTTGACCACTGGGGCTCCATGGAGTGAGCTGTCAGAGGCAGGAAGACATGTGAAATGGGTTGGGGGCAGGTAGAGCCCCCCCGTCCTTAAATCCTCTGCCTGCCTCTAATTTAGAGTCATCTGCTGAACGTCCCTGTGCCCACAACCCTAGGAGGCACTGGGATGGGTGACTGGAAGGACACATTAGCATGTGGTAATTAGAATTGACCACAGTGCTTTTCAACCAAGGGAAATGTTGTTCTTGCATTTTGCTGCTCTCTTTTCCTTGGGAGCAGGGAAGGCTATCAGCTGTGTTTGCAGCAGGGCTGGATACAGCCCCGGGATCTGCATCTGCGCTGGGAGGTTCCTGCCTCAGGGCCACCACCAGCCTGTGAATAATAGCGGGTGTGCATCCCAGTCAAGCACCACCAGCTGCCCCACCAGGCAAGGAGCAGAAGTGTCTTCAAGGGCTCATGGCACATGTTGCTCTTCCCCTCCTCCTGCCAAGGGAAAACCTTGTCAGACAGCTTGGGCACTGGGGGAGGGAGCCAGCCAGCAGCTCTCCAGGTGACTTTTCCCCAGCAGTGTGTGTGGGGGAGCCTCGGCCAAACAGGTGTCTGCTGGAGTGAAAGGGAATCGGGCAGCCGAGGCACGGCACTGTCCTGCTGTAATGCCACGGGCTGCCCAGGGAGCACTGTCCAACCTCATCCCTATTTGTGAGCACATCCGAAAGGACACCTCCCCACCGTGCCAGCCTCCTGCTCTGGGCACCAGCGGGAGCTGCCATGCCCCCAGCTCACCTGTCAAGACCAGGGATTTCCTTGAAACACCCCCAGTTCCGCCCTGCTGACACCCCCCTGCCCACCTCCTGCCCACGCTGTGGCTGTGTCCCAGCCCCACTGAGGAGGATGTTCTGGCATCTCAGCAAGCAGAGGTGAGGAAACATGGCTCTACCTTTCCCCCTGGCTGAACAGAGACATATGAGAACTGGCTGTCCCCTGTCACAAAGCCAGTGGCTGTGTGCCTGGAGAGGGAGTCGCCAGGCCAGCGAGCATTCACAGCACACTGGGTCTCTCTGCAGGTCTGCAGTGTGACATTTCCATTAGCAGCTGGAGGGGGGATGCACATGTCACCTTAATATCTCTCCTCTGCAATAGATCTTGAGCTCTTCCCTTCTCAATTTAAAGTGGGGCCACCGGGAAGAGAGACCAGGGAGGAGGCAGTGGCTTGCATAGGGTGGCATGAGAGTCACACTCTTGACCAGCAAGGGCTGGTGTGTGTCTGTGTGTGCACACTCAGAAAAAGCATATTTTCTCCAGCAAAAGCTGGTTTGCTTATGCTAAGATGGCTTAGTATGGTTTAGTCGACTAGGATTAGCTGCATTAGCAAAAAGCATATTTTTGGTAGTGTCCCTGCATCTGTAAGAGGGATGTGACTCCCTGGAAATGCTACCCCAAGCCTTGAGGTGTTAATCAGTGACACTGAGTGGGGGGAAACCAGAAGACTGAGAGCAGGGTAAGCAGCCGGGGTTTGCTCAGTGCCAAAAGGGATGATTCAGACTCGACTGTAGCCTTCCATCCCGGAGGAACGGGATTTTTGGCAGGGCAGGGGGACGTGCAGAGTTCGGTGCCGGCAGGGCAGGTGACTTCAAGTAAGGTCAAGGGCACACTGAGAAAAGGTCTCGGTGTTGCTGTTCCCCCTTTGCCAGAGGCAGCCTCCACCTCCCGAAGCACCGGCAGCGAGGGGCAGCAGTTGGGATCGCTGTCCCTCGCCCTCAGCTGCGCTGCGGGCACACCCCCCTCCTTGCCTCTCGCAGGAGCGGGGCCAGCCCCCGATTTCAGCCCTGTGCAGCTTTGGGGTGCCTCACGGTGGTGCCCCGTGCCTCCCGCAGCCGCCGGGTGATGCAGAGCTCCCTGCTCGGCTGCGCCTCGGAGGCGACGCCGCAGCCGGAGCCCGGCGAGAGCGCTGGCTGGCGCTGCTCGGATGGGGAAGCGCATCCTGACAGCGTTGCTTAACACTCCTTAAGCATCGTTAGAGAGCGCGGCGCGATCAGACAGGAAACAATGAGCTGATGTACCAACACCTAATGCGCGGCGGCAGGCAGCCAGCTGCGCGCAGCCCAGCCCGTGGCGGGGGACACGTCCCGGCGCCGGAGAGCTGCGGAGATGCTAAGAGTTCTCAAGCGATCGTAAAAGCCGGTTTTGTCTGGGGTTTTGAAAGAGGAGCGGCTGATAAATCGGTCGCAGCGTGTCGATTTAATGCTTTTTCGCCCCCTCCGAGTGCCTCGGCCGGGCTGTGCCTCCCCGGGCGCTGGAGGGAGATGCGCACCCGTGGTGCCTGGCTGCACCTCGGAGCTGCGAGGCTCCAGCTGGGGAGCGTCAACACGGCGGCAGCTCCCGCTGCGAGAGCCTTTGCTGTCGCTGGAGCAGGTGACACGCTGGCACGGCGCACGTCGAGGGGACGTGCCGGCGGTGGGAGCGCTCGGCGTCCTCTCCCTCGTATGACATCTGTGTCATTCCGGGGACAGCCTTGTGAATGAGCTGCCCAGAGCAGCGGCAGGTGGTTAGAATTTCCCGGGTGGCCATGTGGACCTAATCTGATTAGACGGTTTAGGATAACTCCTTTAGGAAAAGGGAGGAGTGCGAAAGGTTTAGAGAGGGCAGATTTGAAAGGCGGCGAGAGAAGCTGTTGCTAAGTGGATCATGTCCAAAGGAGGATGGATACAAGCTTTCCTTGCCTGGCTTGGAACTGGGAGATTGGGAAGATGGGACGTCTTTAAATGGGAGCTCACGCCACAGGCTGGGGAGGAAGGGCTGGTGAGTGCAGGGAATGGGTTGTGGCAGGTCTTGGCCTGGGGGCAGAGGAGTTTGCATAAGGCTTTAATTTCCAAGGATCTGTGCAGGGCAGATGGCTGGGTTCCTGCCACGCCAGACATGCACGATGGCTGCATGGCTGTGTTAGGACTTCTTTTCTCTGAAATGCATTTATTGCAAATGCCTTGCTCCCCAAAACCACTGTTTTTTCACTGATTCCTTCCTCAGAGGAAGCCTGCTTCCGGCGTCAGCAGCAGGCAGAGTAGTGGAGGTATTTGGGGTTAACATGCAGCTCTGGGGGCAGGAGCTGCTGGCAACAGGAGTGGGATGAGCAGGAAGGCAGGGAAAGCAGGGACTGGCTCCCACACCTCAGGGATGAGCAGTGTGCCTCCAAAGGGAGCGAAGGAGGAGGTGGAACACCCCATGCCTGCTGGCCTTTCCCGCTGGTGGCAAGGCCCCTGCATGTCTGGTGACCCTGAAGTGAGCAAAGGTGCCAGGTGAGTCGTGGCTTCTTAGCAACGTGGCTGAGAGGAGACCCCTGAGCTCCTTATGTTCTGCCTTTTATCTGTGCTGCATCCTCCTCCTTTGGTATCTCTGAAACACAGCTGTGGCCCTGCTCCCAGGCAGTGCCAGAGAGCTGCCACAGCCCTGTCTCTGCCCTTTGTCTCTCCCCTCCAGGTGTGAGAGCACAGAGGAATATGATTACGATTACCTCAGCATCAACAAAACCTGGGTCCTCACTCCCAAGGCACAGGAGACTGATGCCACACAGATCCTCAACTCGCTGCTCAAGAACTATGACAACAAGCTGAGGCCTGACATTGGCAGTAAGTGTCCCCTGAAGCTTCCTGTGGCCACGGGTGGTGCCCTGGCCTGGCTGTGTCTCCATGTGTTTTCCATGCTTTGGTGGCTGCTGTAGTTGGGATTTTTGTTGCAGTAGAGCCATGCTCATCCCAGATGTTCCCCTTGTCCTCATCCCTCCACAAATGATCCCAGTCCCGGCTTACAGGTACCCATTTTCCTGTCTTTGCAGTCAAGCCCACGTTCATTGATGTGGATATCTACGTGAACAGCATCGGGCCGGTGTCTGTCATCCAGATGGTGAGTGCTCGCGTGGCTGCGGGGTCACGGTGTCCCCTCCCCGTGGCACGGGCTGGCCCAGCGCTGCTGGCAGCTTGTCATGCTGGCCAGACATGGTGTGAAGGTGGTGCTGGCATGAGAGGAGGTTTCCTTTCCCTTGGGAAGAGAGGCTCTGGCCTGCTGGGAGCTGGAGCTGGAAAGATTTGACCACCATCCCTGGTTAGGAGCAAGGTCCTCAAGTGCCCTTGATGAGCTCAGCAGCCCTTCCATGCTGGAAGGCTCAGGAGTGGGCTGGTGGTGCCCTTTGGTCTCCACTGGCAATGGGTGGGCAGACACTTCTGCCTGGTGGCTTTGCCCTCTCCTCCCTGGGAAGTGTGTGGGCACCAGGGCAGCATGTTCCAGGAGGGCTGGGAGAGGTACCTGGAGATGGTTTCCATGGCAGTGTGAAACTTGGGTGCCCAGGCCTGGCCTGTGGGGGTGCTGAGCAAGGGGAAAGCGGGAAGCCTCAGGTCCAATGTTTCTTCTTCGTAACGTAGCACCTTAGAGAGATGCCACCAGCATTGTGACAATTTCTCCTCATGCCCCAGGACCCAATAGTACCCAGGTGTACCACGAGCTGTGAAAACTCTTAACAGAGACACTTTGATCTGGAGAGCAACTGTTGACTATTTATTTTTCACAGGAGACTTCCATTATTATTATTATTATTTTCCCTGCAAAGTCATCTTTTTTCCCTTTTCTAGCAAGGAACAAACCTGACTTCTGTCAGGTTTTGAAAGACTTCTCCAGTCCACTGGGCAATGGGGTGGAGATGACAAAGGAGAGGTACAGCCAAGACAATTTGGCTTTTCCTGTTTCTCTCAATGCAAAACAGAGCAGGAACAAAACCAGCCCCCTTAAACTGAAAAAAAAGAAAAAAAGCAAGTTCCCAGGATGGGTACATTATTTTTAGTTTCCAAAGTACAATCTTTCCAAGGAACAAACCCCTCTGGGGATGGAGGGATGGTACAGTAGCTGTAGTACCCGTTCCACTCTGAGGAGCATCTTGAAGCAGCCCTTCTGGCCGGCCACCACCGAGGATGTGCCCTCAGGCAGCTCCTGCTCACGAGCCACCAGATGGGCACCTGGCTGGGCACTCGCTCCCACGATGAGGGCACCATCAGGAGGCCCAGCAGGGATGGCCTCAAGGCTCAGAATTTCCTTGCATTGTTCCAGCGTGCCCAGTCTCGAGGAGAAGAACCCCAGCCTGAGCCTCATGGATGGCATCCCTGGCTGCCAGCACGTGCCACAAGCCCCTCCAGCCCATGGGGGTGTGTGGCTGTAAAGCCAAAGAGACAGGACAGCAGCAGTGCAGGGCCCGGGTGTGCCTGCAGCAGAGCACGAGGGTTGTGTTACAGCTGGTTGTTCTTTGCACTGCCCAAGGACGTGCCAAGGAACCCCCACAAAACCCGGAGCACATCCTCATCTTTCCCTCTCGTCCATTTCCTCCACCCTTTTCCAGCCCTGCTGGAAGCTCTGCTGCCCTTGCTATCACAGGGGCACTGCAGAACGTGCAGGTGGTAGAGCAGGGAGCGGTTTCTGAAATCCTGTCTGCATCCAGAGTTCATCTCTCCTCCTAAACAGGGATGCTGCTGCTAGGCTGGTTTCCTAAGAAACACAGCTTATGCCATGGTGATGGGGATGTGAGAACGTACCTACGTCCATCCCAGTCTTTCAGGATTTTGGATCTACTTGGGCTAACCAGCCATAAATGGCTGCAGGTACAGGAGCTTCACACACTCTGCTTCAGCATCTCTGGCATTTTTGGGAAAACAACATGCCAGGCAGTGACAACAGCCACCCCCACCGAGGGGAAAAGCTGTTGTGTGAACTCAGCCCTTACTAGAGACCAGGGAATCACGTGGGAGAGCTCAACCCATGTGTTTAGCTCTTTCTAAGGGTCAGCAGAACCTTTTTCTCTTCATGAACTGGGGCTCCCCCAGCGCACAGGACCCCCAGGGGTCCCAGCACACAGGGGTGTGAAGGCAGCCAGGGCTTGGAATCACCAACCTCTGCAGGGCTGTGCTGGGGAAACTGCTGCCATGGGGCTGATCCACCCTCTGCAGCCCTCCCGCCTGGGCCAGGGATTGCTGTGCGTGGGAATGGCACGGCCAGGAGCTGCTCGGGCAGGGAGGAAACTGCTCAGTGTGGACAAGTTTGAGGGGTTTTGGTGCCAGTCACAACAGTCTGTGCTGTCTCTCTGAAGTGCCTTGGTGCTGGCCAGTTCAGGGGTCCCTGCAGGGTCCCAGCAGTCACCTGTGATCTCTAGACACCTCCATATGACACCCCAAGTAGACTTTCTAGGGATATCTCTCCTTCCTTGTTCCCGTAGGTAACTTCTTCAGCTTGAATCTGTGATGCCCTTGAACTTTAAATCCTTTTCCCGTAAGATTCTGAGGTGATATTAAAGGTACTGAGAGCAGCTATACCCAGGTCTCAAAGCCTCAGATTTCTGCTCTCTGTACCCTGAATACTTCCCCCTGCTCATGGGAGAGGCTGCTTCCTGCTATGTTGTCTCCTGAAGCAAGAGGAAAGGGCAGTGACAAAGCTGCCACAGTGTCCCCTCCAGACTTGGCTGCTTCCCCCAGTTGTTCTGTGTTTGTTTGCTTTTCCATGCTGATGCAGTGAATTAAGTCATTCTGTGGGTCCTGCCAGCCCCTGGCAGGCTGGCATCAAACATATGATAGATGGTCTTTGCTGGGGACATGTCATTCCCACTCTGTCCCTGTCAACACAGCTTCCCCCAGCCTGAGAGCCGCTGCCCTCTCCCAGCTGCCAGGCCCATCCCACGTGCCTCATCTTGCCTTTTTTCCCCACACACAACCTGAGGAAATGCACATTTCCGAGGGAGGGGAACTCGAATTTGTCTCAGAGCCAGATCTCTCTTGAGCCCATGGTGACATTTCACTCTGCCACAGACAGAGAGGGTTGTGTAGGCTGGAAGGTCCACTGGAGGGGAAATGTCCCATTGATCTCTTTTAGGTGCATTGCCATGACAGCGCCTTACGCAAATATTTCCCTCTCACACAGGCTGTGTGGAAGACAAAAACCCAAGTTCTGCTTTTACGAGATACAGCGGCATTACTGTGGCTGTTAGCTCGGACCACTGTGGCCTATAAATCTGCAGCTGAACACTACAGCATGGCCTGACATGCTGCTGGAGTAGAAGGCTCCAGCTTCAGCAATCTGGTTTAAATATTGGTCTTGTTGCCTTTTCCTGGGCTTAGAATTAAAAGCCAAACATGGTTAGAGGTGAAAAAAAGGGTTTTACCCCAATATTTATTTAGGGATCCTCAGGTGCACCACATCCAGGTAGAATGCACCAAAATGCACCCCTGAATGCACCCTGAAAATGCACCCACACGATGATTCACGTATTCAGTTACAGACCTTGCACATCAGCATATCTATCAAAGATTCCCCAATGAGAGGCTCAAGAGAAGCCCCTGGATGGGCCTATCTTGGTTTACAGAATGTGTTCTGGAGAGGACCTTGGTGTCTGGGGCTCTCTGACCCCAACTATGAGGCTTCCAAGATGTTTGGTCTCTTGGCTTAACAGAACTTTGGGTCTGGGCTAGTTATCAGACTTGGGGAATTACAAGTATGTGGGCTAAAAGCACTAAGGATACATAAAAGCTGTATAAAAGGGTATATGAAAGTGTATATACGAGGAGTATACAAAAAAGCAAAAAAATCATCATGGCAGCAGTCTCCTGTGATGCTCTGCTCACCCTCAAAGGGTTAATGACTGCTGTCTTCATCCTGCTGGTGCTCTGTCAGGGATTGGAAGCTGGCCCTGCGTAGCCACTGCCCAGCCTCCAAATGATAAATCATGTCAGGGTACAAAACTGATTCCGGTCCTTAAAAATGAATAGGTGATTTGAAAATGCCCTGTGCTGGGTGTGAATTCTGCGTCTCCCTCATCAATCACTTGTCATAAATAACATTAACATTCAGGAGTCAGCAGAAGGTGGGCAGGTTTGGAGCGGGAAGAAATGTAAAGTGATTTCCTGATATCTTTTGTACACCAGAATGGCAGTCTTGTTTCCCGTTTAGGTGGCTGAGCAGGTTCTACATCCTCTGCTCCCTGGGGAAAGGACCCTCTGTGCTCTCCAAGCCAAAATGTGGCAGTGACCAGAAACAGAGCTAGAAGATGGTTAAATGATGAGAAGTGGGACAGGGCTCAGCTGAGGGGGAAAAGTGGGACCGTCAGGTCCCCCAGCTTTGCTCCAGTCACTGCATGGACTGGGATTTCCTCCCCAGCCCCACGAATCTGAGTGGGACTGGGGCACTTGGCGCTCCTCAGGGTGGTGGGGAGCTGTGTTTACACTGTCAGGGGAAGGATGCACTGGGCCATGAGCCCCTCCAGAGCTCTGGCTGCCGCTGAGTGCCAGCCAGCAGCCCCTGGAGCCAAATGAGTGATCGCCCAGAGTGCTGCAGCTTTCTGAGCTGTGTCGTGGAGCTGGATGACCAGCTAGATTCCCAATTACACAGTTTTGAGGTGTCCTTGGCTTATCAGAAGCTCAGCCTGGTGCAAAGACCCACCTTGGTTCTCCAAGCGTGGTTGTGGGAAGAGGTGCCAGGCAGGGCTGTAGCAGCGTGGAGCGAGGGAGGAGAGTTTGGGTTCAAATTTTTCGCTGACTGGTTGTTTGCTGGAGGGATTTGCTCCTGGTTTTGTTTTGTAATGGCTTTATTGCTATAGATTATAGCTTTAACTGGTGTCAAGGGCACCTAGAGCTCTGGATCACCTTCCTTTAGGGATGCTTAACTCTCAGGAAATGATGCTGTAGAAGTAAAGTGGGTGCCAGCTATTGGAGCTGAGTGTCTTCCAGTCCTGAGGATGTCCCTGAAGCGGCCATGAGGGACAGCATGGCTGAGAGGGGGAGAAATGCTTCTGTTCTGAGCTTAGAGATGGAGCAAGTCTTGCCCAGAGCTTCTCAGATTCCTCCTCCCAGAGGCCAGAGCTGAATATCCTTTTCTTCCTTTCTTAAACAAAACCAAGCGTGAGGCTCGAGGAGCCAAAGACTGAGAGCATGGTCCAGACACTGAGGCAGCCTCCTGGCAAAGGGGAATGGAGATGTTTCAGTCATCCAGGGACCTGCCTTGGTTACCTGCTTCAGGTGTCTGGGATCAGAGGCACTGCAGTAAGGGCTGGTTTGGGTGCCGAGGGCTCCTCAGTTGCTGTGTGTGAGGAGGCGCCCTTGTGTGCCAAATTTTGTAGCAAAACAGGACGACAGCTCTTCTGCTGGTGTCGTACATCACCTCAATCTCAATACTTAATGATAATAAAGATGGAAAGAGCAAAATTGGCCTCCATCATTCACCAGGGGCCAGATTCTGCTGTCTCGGAACTGCCTGTGATTTCCAGCAGGATTTCTAAGCTCCTATCTCAACTGTTGCAGCAAATTGTTTTCTTATCTCTGCCTGTGAGTGGGGGGCTGGAACCTGAAGAGGGTGATATGTCCAAATACGAGTGCTGACTATTCATTCCCCCCTTCCCTCTCTAGGAAGGAGATGCTGCACACTATCAAATTCATAATGCTCTGCTTGGCTACATTAGTTACCATGCAACACACTCACGAAATTGAGGGTGAAGAACATATTTTCCCACATCTGGAGTACTGCAGAAAACATTTAATAGATTTGCATGCATGGTGCATTTGTGAAAACACCGGGAAAAAAAAAGGGGGGGGGGGAGGCAGGGAAGAGGGAAATGTTTATTCGTTATCAGCTGATGAATAATTAACTTACAAACATTGTCTTGTTAAATATAAATTAAATCCTCATTTGACACACTTTATAATTCAGAAGTATAAGCCCAGCATGAATGAAGAGAACTCCCCACTGACTCTCTTTCATGTTAATCCCGAGGAGGCAGGGAGGGAGGCTCGGCTTTCAAAGTTAAGAGCTGACAAGGAGCGGTGGTTAGGCAGGGGGCTGATGTGACAGAGAGAGCTCGGGGACCTCGGGGTCTCCCCCTGTGCCCGTGGGGAGCTGGCTGAGCGGGGCGGGGAGGCGGCGGGGTCTGCAGAGCCCTCTGCCAAGGATCTGCCAAGGATCTGCCAAGGATCTGCCAAGGATCCGCCAAGGATCTGGAGGGATCGCCTCTCCGCGCTCGGAGCCGCGGGTGGCTGAGCTGCAGGACCGCGGCTCTCGGAGCGAAATCCCCGCCGATGCCGCCTTATCAGAGAGCGCAGCGGGGCAGCAGCTGCTTGTGAACGGCTGAGCTACCCCAGCAGCAGGCCAGAGACCCCCGAGAGGCGAGCAGGGCTCGACGGGCGGCATCGGGGGCTCAGCCGCCCTTGCGGAGAGCCCTGAGGCAGCGGAGCCGCATCCCTGTGCTGCGTTGGAAGGCACTCGTGTGGCATCCCTGCCGTACAGCCCCTCTGTCCCGCCGCAAGGCTTGGGTTAATTCCTTCGTGCCTCCCTAATAGACGGGGAAAGCAAGACCGGGTATAATTGTCTGGCTCTGAGGAACACTTAAGTCTTGATTATACTTAGCTTTGGCTGCTTCGGAATAAGTAGGAAGGAAATGAATTGAAAATGGCACGCTGTTTAAAATGCTTGACTATGTTCCTCTGGAGCACGAGATAAGCCTATAGGTAAAGGAAATTTGCTACCTCCCCCCTCCTTTCCTGATAATAATAGACTCCAGCGGTTGCACAGCACTTCTCAACTGAAAGGACTTAAAAATCCTTCACAAATCATCTGTCTGGGAGGCAATAGCCCAGATGCACCCACTTTAGGGCGGATTGCGATGCCTAAAGCACACTGCAGTGCTCTGCCAAGGACTGCTCTCCTTGGCCTGCCCGGTGTGCAGCGAGAGTTGGTCACCAGCATAAATCCGGTGACGTTCTGCAGGACACTCCTGTAATGGGCTAGGTTGGGTTTTGGTCCCCGAGAACGACGTATATCACAGAAATTTAAAGTGCTGGGAAATGGGTATTGCTCGCTAACGGCCCCGGTGCTTTTCCTGGCTGTTATTTTCCATGCCTGAGTGATGGCTCGCTGCTGCCGAGCCGGTGCCGCATGTCTTACGTCTTCACAAATACTCATGTGCTGGGAGAGTGCTCACAGCTCCTGATTCCTTGATGTTCAGGAGCGGTCGCTGTCCCTCACGCTGGTGCTCACACAGCAGTGAGGTCAGGTACAGGAAAGGCAGCAACTCTCCTTACAGAAAGTCTGTCCTTCCTTATGAAAACCCTCCCCCGAGGCCACTGAGGAATGACATCGTTCACGTGTGACTTGTGGGACAAACCATGGGCTGCAATAAAAGGTCTAATGAAATAAATACGTTGCTCCCATCCTAAACATATCCCAAGAGCTTCCGGAAGTGTCAAAGTTTGTTTCCAAAACGGAAAATAGCTGATTTATTCACTATGAATAATTCAGCCAGCTCCTTTTATTATCCAGAACATACACTAATCCCCTCCAGATATTTTCTGAGTGACATCCATGTTGGTATTTTATTTACAGGCTGTGCAGAAAACTCAAGGAGTCTGTTATCAGGGAAGACGAGTGAAAAGCTGGAGGTTTGCATCTGAAATTTGGAGCTAAATAAAATATGAAAATCTGGACAGTGGCCTCCTGGGGGCAGGGGAAGTGCTTTTCCTCGGAGGCATTTCTGGAGAGCAAAGCCCTAAAGTTAATTAACATCTGTGCTCGCAGCCTGGTGCTAAATGGGGAATGTGGCTGTACTTAAAGGCTTCTCAAACTGCAGCACCAGCCCTGGCACACAGGTGCCTCCCGCAGCCCACGGCTCGGGCAGCCTCCGGCCCTCGGGCAACGCGGGATAAACCGAGATCCATAATGAAGTAAGCGGCTCTTGTAAATTCCTTCACGGATTCCATTTCCGCCCTTCTGCTGGCAGGAATGACTCAATCCCTCATTCATTTTGTGCCAGCCTTTGGAGAAAACTCGCATTTCTTCAGCTGGGCTGAATGCAGATGGGATTTGTTCGCCCTGAACCCTTGCCGGCAGCCTGGGCAGGATGCTTCCAGTAGGTGCTTCCCAAGGAGCTGGCTGTGCTCGCCGTACCTGGCCTGAGAGCATTAATTCCTCACCCTTACCCACAGAAAACTTTTCCTAGGGCCTGGAGTCACAGCAGCTGCAGCTGGTCCCCCTTTACAGAGCCAGCAGCGGGGCTTCCAGCTTGTTAAAGGACCACAGTGACACTTTTCCAGGGACCAGGGGAGTCTCCTCACTGGGGTCTGGCCCAGGCTGGAGGGATGTCTCTGCCCTGGCCACGCTGGCAGCTGGCTCTCGGTTTGGCAGGGCATTAAAAGAGGCTTTGCTGTGATCCAGAGGCTGCAGTGTTGGAGGGTGGGGAGGCAAAGCACGGCTGGTTCCACCCCAATCACCTAAAGGAGCTGCCCTGAGGATCCCCAGTGTGTGCTCGTGCCCAGGCCAGGAGGCCTGCGTGTGATCCAGGTACTGCTCCGTGCTCTGACCCTCATTAAATTGACCCTTGCAAGTCAAAGGGAGAGCACTGCTGAGTCAAATTTGAAAGATATATGGACTCTGAGCTGTACCAATAGCTGTCACTCGGTGGGCTGAATTATTTTTAAGGCAGAGTTGATTTATCTGAAATGAAGGCTTTAGATGTCTCTGCAGGAGAGGATGGGATGTTTCAGGTGTGTGAGAACCAAGTCAAGGAGCTGGGCAGAGGCCAGGGTTTGAGGCTGAGGTTTCTGGTGTAGGGCAAGCAGCAGCATCACAGGGGAGGCAGGCTCGTTCTCCCCTCCCACTTGGGACAAATAGCCAGAATTCTTCAGCATTTCCGAGGAGAAATGGGTTCAGGGACAATCAAAACATTTACATTTCGTTTCATCAGATTGTTTTGATTTGCTCTTCATATGGTGATAAATTCTGTCCTGTATAAGTAGAGCAAGAAAATGACTATTTGAAAATAAACGTCAAAATGAAGCGCATCAACTAGATAAGGGTAAAACGAAATATTTTGTTCGCTTACTGAAGAAAAAGAAGTTTTTGAATGAAATTATAAGGTTGAAGTAATTCATTTTAGGGTTTGACAATTTTAATTTATTTTGAGCAAAACTTCTTTTTTCCCAGTAGAAATCAGTTCTATTTATTTCTTGCATTCCCAGATGAAGCCATCCTACCATTTCCCTTAAAAGGCTGTTGTGAAATCTGCCTGCTATAAATGTGCTACAAAATGGAGACCATTTCTCAGAATTCAGTAGCTGTGGGTGACCACAACCAATATGCTTCAAGGACCTCTTCATGCCTCTGTGCTAAAGGCAGAATTTTCAGATTATTGCATCCCATCTCCATGCACAGCAAGGATTTAATTGCCCGTGGTACAAACTGGGAGTGAGCAGCCAGCGTGAGCCTTCCTGTGGCTTTGCTTCTTGTCCAAGCCTCCACACACTGCCTTGGTTCCTCTGTGGCTGCAGCCTGGTGTCTTTTGTGAGAGATGTGGTCGTACGGTCAGTGGGTGGGCCAGTGGACACTGCAGCCATCCCACATCAGCGCTGCTGACCACCCCGCCAATTCCCAACCCCAGTTCCCGACTCCTCAAAGCCCCAGAGGGATCATGCTGGCTGCTTGGGGCACCGTGGGTGGGGGAAGAAGGGGGCAAGATAGCTGGGGACCCTGGCACAAGCCTTGTCTGTCCATCTCCACGCCCAGGGTGCTTCGTGGTGGGGATTTGTGTGCTTGTTCCCTGACCTGCAGTTGGCCAGGAATGGCTCCAACCATCTGATCAGCCCTGCTCAACAGGGGAACTGCAGGTGGTGGCAGTGGCTCTCCCCAGGCAGATGCACGTGGGAGGTGTGAACCAAAACACTCGGGAGCGTGGGCGGGGGAACACCTTGTCTCCATGTGGCTGGGGAGCAGGGGAGGTCAGAGCGGGGATCCTCCAAATGCTGGGAGCTTTGTTTCTGGCAGTTCCCCTCAATCAGCTTCTCTCTCCCTCCAGCTTTGCCACCTGTGGTGCCTCCCACACCAGACTGTGGCCCTTAGTCTGTCATTCTCCTCCACAGACACCCAAAGCCACCTTAGGAGTGTAATGAAGACAAGGAGAGGAAGCAGAGCAGCAGGGGAGAGGAGCAGGAAAGACTGGAGGGAGTTAGGTTGGTTGTTCCTACAGCCACAGGGGTGGAGTTAAGATGACAACTGGCTGATCTTCTCTTCATTTGGCTCTTGGAAAGAAAAGCTGAAGGCAGAGAGACCCGTAACATTCAAGATAAACCATTTCCTTCCGTGGTCTGGCATGGCCAGGGCTTGCAGCCTTAGTTTCTCACAGGAATCTGTACCTTGTGAGAAGGCAGAGTGGACCCTGGTTCCTCTCTCTGGATCAGAAGAGGAGAATGAAAATACCTCGGCATGGTTGCTCTCACAAAAACTCAAAGCCAAGTGCAAGTGCTGGAATTTGCTAAGGAGCAGTTAGAGATGTGCTGTCCAGCTCCTAGGAACTCTGGACGAAGCCGAAGAGCCAAAATTGTTTGGTATATTTCAGTGTATGATTCTGGGATACGCAAGCTCTGCCAGTGTATTTCTTACACCACTGTAGAAAACTGAGCTTTAATCTTTTTCACCACTTCCCAAAGATGTTCAAGTCACTGAGGAGAGCAGGGGAAGGTTGAGTGGTTGAGTCTCAAAGGAGGCATCTTCAGTAGGCAGAGGCTGCACAAAACAGTTGGGAAAAAAAGACTGGGAATATCGATCCCTCGTTTTGAGGAGAGTCCTTTGCACCCACCAGGTGCCATGGGAAGAGAGCAGCCCCCAGGGGCAGAGCTCAGCAGGTCCTGCTTGCCCAGGGGCTGGTGACCTGACTGCCAAATGACCTCCACGCTTGGCCTGAGGTGTGGGTGCCTGCCTGGCGGGGAGAATCAGCTGGCCTGGTAACCCCTCTGCAACCACACTCAGCACCCAACAGGGGAGGCAGAGAGAAATTGTTCTTTTTCTGTAACCTGATTAGTTTCTCCCAGCTGCTTTCCACGGCCTGGTGCTCCCTGGAAATCTCATTAGGGTTGGGCTGTGATTGTGTGGTGGCTTGAAAAGAAGAACTGCGAAAGGAAAAACAAAATGAGGCAGGGAGAAGGAACCTCAAGGAGCTGGCAGGGCAGGAAGAGAGAGGTGGTAAGCACAGCAAGGGGGCATGAGAGACGGCATGGGACCAGTTTCCTTGAAAGAGCTGGTGAAGAGTACACTGTTCCCATCTCCTTCTTTATCTGGAGCCAGGAGAGAGCAGGGTCAGGAGTGAGGATCTCTGCAGAGGCCACAAGCTGCTCCCCTTTTGTGAAACCAGAAGTTTCTCAGATGTTTTAAATGTCCTTTTTTTACCTTGAGGATGAGAATTAGAAAAGGACCAACACAGGTGGTTTTTCTCCTGGCCAGTGCAGGCATTTCCATACAATGGGTGGCATCCCGGGGATTTGAGTGCTCTGTGCTTTCTCAGACCCAGTTCTGGGCTCCGCTGGCTCCTCCACCCTCTCAAAGTGCTGCCAGCAAAGGTGGATCGACAGAGCTCAGTGCTTCTTGGTAGTGAGTGGTTCTCACGGAGCAGGGCTGCAGCAGCTGCTCCCCCGGGCCTGGGCAGGGCTGGACTGCCCATCCCAGCATTTGGTTTTAGTCACAGTGGGTGGCACGGGAATGGGAAATGCAATTAAAGAAATTCCAGCTTCTCACCTGAATCTTGTCAAGCTGTTCTGGAGGAGCGATCCCAGGGAGTTAATGGTATGCAGGGAGAAGGTCTGTCTTCCAGCCCTTCCAAAGGACATTTCCTTTTGTCTCCTCAAACTCCCCATGAGCTGTAAGGACAAACAAACAAGAGCACCTACCCGAAGTGCTAAATCTTCTCCTCCAGTTATCCTCTATGCTTCTGTCCTCACCTCTTCTCTGCCCCCACCTTTCTTCTTCCTGCACGGAGTTCCTTTAATCCCAAACATTGTAGGGAGCAGTTAAGCATGTAGCTTGAGGTGTGACATGAAGACAAGACTTGGGACAAACGTGGCTTTGCTCTGCCCACGTATTTTCCAGAGATTGTGGTAACTGGGCTGCACCTCTGCACCAGAAGGTGCTTCCAGGTGACTTTGCACCCAGGGCATGTCCTGTCCTGAGAGCGGAGGAAAAAAAACCAAGCTAAAAGGAGGTGGCTTCTTCCCTGAGGTGCTTTGCACAATGCTTCAGTGAAGTGTTCAGCACCTTCCCCTTTAATCCATTCTGCCCCGCCTGCACAGATCACCCCGTGTCCACAGCTCTGCCTTTTCAGTAATAACCTCATCAGGGACAGCAGACAGGCTTCTGCTTCTGCAGAGCAGAGCCTGGCTGATGTCATGTCTGCCTCAAGGACTTTTCCTGGTCCTCTGGGTAGTGGCTGTTAACAGATGCTAAAGCACACACGTGTAGGTCTTGTGCCCCTCGGGCTCATAGGGAGAGGCTCCCTGTGCCAGCCTGTGCTCCCCTGGAAAGAGGAACAGGCACCCCGGGGCTGTATGGGAGGAGATAACACCACTGCAGGGCAGGAATGGGTGGCACAAGGGAACATCTCTGAAGAAAGGGTTTGGGGAGGAAGGAACAGTCTGGGGTGGTTGGCTGTCAGGAGTGTAAAACCTGCCTTTTAGCTGTCCCCACCCGCACACCCACGGCAGCAGGAGCGAGCAGAGGTGTGGGGGAGCAGGCGGGCAGGGATCTCAGAAGGCAGCACTGTTTTGAAAGCCCTGACCAGTTCCCATCTGCCGGCTCCAGGGGTGAGCAAGCCGTGACTGGGGGTGTCTGCAGCCGACACAGCAGCATTTATAGCATGACTTGTTTGACAGCTCCTGGCACGAGCACAGGACATGGAGATGGTTTTTAATAGCACGTTTGTATTATAAAAAGAACAGGGTTTCAGCTGAGATTCCCTGGACAGAGGCAAAAGACATTCAGGCAAGGACAGCTCTGCCGGTGGTGCTGCAGAAGCGAAACAGATGGGAAGTTCAGTGTGTCACCTTGAAAACACAGATCGCCACAGCTCTGCTCCTGCTGTCCTTGAGAGCTCCCCTAGTCACTCCAGCATCATGTCCAGAAACCTCTCCAGGGTCTGATTTGGAGGGAGGAGGCCCTTGGAAATGGAATTAAACTTACATTCGCGTTCTCTTGGTCTTCGTGTTGGAGAGACAGAACCCGCCCAGAGCAGGGACATGGAGGTGGCCACAAGTGAGGTGTCCCACACCAGGAATGGGAGAACTGGGAGAAGCCTGACGCTGCCCAGCCAGCCCCTGAAGCCATCAGTGTTGGGCACAGCCCACGCTGCTGGCTGCCCGTGGAGAGAGCTCACACGTGTTGTGCTTAGAAGTACATTCCTGCCCACCCACTGTGGGGACAGGGAGTTGTGCATTCAGATGGCAAGATTATTCTAAAATACAGTTATTTTATTTGAGTTATTTATTTAGTCTTGTGTGCAGCTGCAGACTTTGGCTGTTGCTGAGTGTGTTCCCTGGGATGTGTAGACAGATGCGGGATGCAGCCCAGGATTTGTCTGAGATGTTTGCAGGCTGGGAGGGTGAGTTGGGTGCCGTGGAGAGGAAAATGCTCACCTGGGCAGGGCTGTGGGGGTGTGGACATGCTGAGCACAGTGGTCTGAAGGGGGGACCCCGTTTTGCAGTAGAGGGAGACTGGAGGAGAGGCTTCCTGGCTTGCCTTGACCTGTACACAGTGTCCTACCAGCCCCTGGGAGAAAAACACCCCATTCCTGGGTCTCCTCCAAGGAAAAACTTCGGAGAATTTCCTGAACTGTGGCATCCCTGAGAGTTTGCCTGTGATGTTGGCTTTGCTTGGCTGCGTGATTGACAGCATGGACACATCATATTCACGTCAGACCACCTGAAATGCTGTCCCTGCTTCCCAGGAAAGCAGCCTGCTTTATTGGACTGCAGCGAGGGATTTGCTTGGAGGTGAAGAGGGAAGGGAGCTCGATGAGTAAAAACAAATATCAGAACAATAAAAGCTAGAAAGTGACTGTCTAGGATATTAATCTCTCAGCCACACTGTTATTTAGGATTTTTCACAGAGAATTATGAGTTGGAAGAGACTAATCTTTCTCTCCAGCAAAGGAAAACTTAGGAACACGTTTCCGGGTCTCTGAGCCCTCTGTCCAGAGGTTTTCTTGTTGCTGTTGAATACGAGTGAAGTTGCAAAAACCACACTTAAATCTTTCATTTTATCCTGATTTAGGAGGCCATCTAAGACCTGTTCCTCTCACAGCTTTGCTCCTCTCTTTGGCATTTGGCATAAAGCTGAGCTCAGAGAACGAAGCTCATACATGGAACAGGAACCACGGCGTCCCAGCCCCTCTGGACCCCACTAACTGCACCCTTGAGAGGGGTCAGCTGAGCTGAACACACAAACTTGATTAAAGCCATTTGAAAAGGATGTTTTGGCCGGGCCCAGCTGTGTTTATTTGGTGTGTAAGGTAACCTGAAAACACACACTGGTAATTTCTAGTCTTGTCATGCTAATGCTGTGAGTTTAAGCTGTTAGTCTGAAACCCAGTAGCCCTAATTCATATCCACTCTGAACCCAGGGTGGAACTTGGTCCAGAGCAGAGTTCCTAGAGCCAAATCTGACTGGAAATATGGGCTGATTCCCCACCTGTGAGGGCAGAGCAGCAGAGATAACCCCAGGAGCACGCCTCAGGGTAGCACACAGGGCCAGCTCCCAGCTCTCCTGTGCTGGGGAGAGGCTGATTTCTGAACAAGTCTCTTTTCTTTTGGATTGAAAATGTTCGAGGCTTTCCTAGAAATGCCTTTTCACACACCAAACTCGTAGCTTTTGAAAAATGAAAGGGGTTGAGAGTGCAGTAAAATCTTTCTGTTGTTATTTTTTTCTTCCCATATGAAATACCCCTGTCAGCTCCCCATCCTTTTATTTCTTACAAATGCTCTTTTAGCGAGCACCACCCTTTCCATTAAATGTTTTCAGGCTATGCCATCCTGTGTTTCCACCAGCATCTGTGCTGCCCACATGAGGAAAACCAGGGCTGATCAGGGATGTGCTGCAGTGCCAGGTGATGACACAGACCCAGGGCCAGCGGGGACGTGCTGAAAGGCTGGGTAGGACACGAGCACACTCAGCAACGCTGCAGGGCATCCCTTAGCATGGGATAAACTCACGTGACAGCATTTAGGGTAGGCAGCCCTCAGGGTTTGCCTCATGGGGAGTTTATTATTTTATGACTGAAATTCGATGTCATATTGCACGCATGCCAACTTGTGTGTGCTACCCCACGTGTGATCCAAATGGTGTGGCCAAACTGTTAAAGCAATTCCTCCTTACTTCGTTAGCTCCTTCTGTTAAAAACACTAAAAATGCCTGTGCTTTCACAGAGAAGTTAACAACCTCCATGTGCTGCACAGCAGATGGCACAGTAATGGTGGAGGCGTATTTTACAATAACCCTTTTCCACATGGGGAAGTCGAGGCACTGAGAAGCCTCTTTCTGATGGCTGAGAACGAGTCAGGGGCAGAGAAAAACTACAGGGGTGCAGGAGATCAAGAAACAGTGCCCTGAGTTTTAGGGGCCCACCTCGTCCTGCCAAGCTTCAGCTACTCAGCTCTGATCAGGGGACTCTTCCAAGGTCAGGAAGAGTAAGAGGTATTTCCAGAAGACAACCTGGACTGCTTCATATTGAGATCTCCCTCCAGAAGTCCCTACCCCTCTCTAAGGGCTGTGGGAAACCCATGGTCAAACACCTCCTGATTTAATCACCTTGGCAGATGCCTCCAGCTAAGTGGGATCCCAGCAATGCCCAGGGAAGGGTCCGAGCTCTGTTCCATTGCAGAACCCCAGCCAGGCAAGGGTCCTCAGCATCAGAGTGGGGATTCCTGATGGGAATAGGGGCCAAAATCTTCAGGAGCTGTTGTGGTTTGACCCCACTCAGCAGCTCAGCCACGCACAGCTGCTCACTCACTCAGCAGGGTGGGGGAGGAAATTGGAAGGGTAAAAGTCCTCCCAAAGGCCAGAGCACTTTTGTATAGATCTTGCCTCAGGTAATTCTGAAAGAAAATACATTTGTAAATGCCAAAACTTCCCGATGGGCTCCCTACGGAGAGGCAAGGGAGCCAGCTCAGCTGCTAAGGTCTGCCTCGTGAGTAGCTGTGCTAATAATAGCCACTGAAATTAGATCGAACCACAGGAGAGTGACAATAACAGCTCGGATTTTTCAGAAGAGCTGAATGACTCGTGCACCACACCTTTTGCACAGGCTGGCTATGAATGGCACAAGAGGAGCTCTTTAATGCTGATCCCTCCCAAAAATCTGGGCTTGACAACAAATGCTAAGCCCCTGGGATAGCTGACCCTCCACTCTTCCAAAGCGTTAGCACTGATTATCCCAGACTTGAGCACTGAACTTTACAGCAGGACAGAACGGAGCAGCCAGCCCAGAAGTGAGATGCCACCAGTGACTCCCGTTGGAAGTTAAACACTGATAGTGGCATCTAACATGAATTTATCACTGCATTTTTGGTTGCTTTCTCCTACACCAGAGATACTGCTTACGAGGAGCTGTGTAAACTCACACGAACTCAAACGGGGTGTGCAGTGATGGGGGAGAAGATGTCAAATATTGTGCTATTCTGGCCCCAACGCTGTGCCAATGCTTCTTTTATTTCACAGTTTCACAGCCTGATCCGTGTCTCCATCACCCATACCCTACATCCAAGCAGTACCCAGTGAGATCAGAGCATTCAGGTGCTGGGATGGGCCCTCCCAGCCCGCTGGGTTTGGGCAGTGGCCATGCCTGTGCACTTGGCTGTGAGGGCTGCTGCTGTCCCAGCTCCGTGCCTGCTCGTGCCTGTTTTGAATGAACCGTAGAGGCAAATCCATCCCTTTGAACCTGCTGCACCTGACCCCATTCTCCCCACTTAGAGATGCATTAGGACCCTGTCCTTGTCACCTTTGCTAGTCCCCGTGTCTAACCAGGGTGAAGCATCAGCCCGGAGAGTGACCTGGCCACCTGATGGCAAAAGCTCTTCCCTCGCCATCTCATTCTTATGCAAGGGACGTGCTTGGGACCCATCACCCCTGGCTGTGGGCTGCCAGGGGAGCCAGGGCGAGGAAGGTGAAGTGGGGCCCGTGCTCTGCCCTGCCCTGCCCGCCCCGGCAGGACACGCTGTCCGAGGGAGCGCACCGGGAGCTGCAGCTATTTCAGCAGCACGGCTGGAGGATGTGCTGCAGTCATAAAAATTCCACCGAGATAAATCGATAGAGGGAGGAGGAGAGTGAGAGGGAGGGATGGCAAAGTCAGACTTCCTTCATCTCTGCACACAAAAGAGAGGGAGACAATGGGGGTTGTGCAGGTTCAGCAGGAGTGAAAGGGACCAAAGGTCCCGTCAGGATCTATCAGGAGCAGGAAGTATGGACTGTAGTACAGACTGGTGGAACTGGATTTGGGGTCTGGTTCAGACAGCTGCTGAGTGCCGGACTCGTTCCTGCATGGCATTAATTAGCACCTTCTCAGGCAGGCTGAAAAAGAGTTTAAGGAGCAAATTGACTTGCAGCAGCGAGCAGCAGAGTGGTGGGCTAATGGCGTGGGCTACTGCCAGTCCTACCCAGGCAGGAGCTGCCTCCCAGAACTGCCAGTTATCCATGAGCTAGGACACACTCTCTTACCAAGACTGAAGGTCCTTATTATGGTGGAAAATCTCTTTTCTGTCAGCACAAGACTCAGGATTTTTAACTGGTTGCACCCAGAGCTGGAACCGTGCAGCCCCAGATTTCTCCTCTAATCTCCAGCAAGGGGTATCTGCCCAAGGACCCAGAGTGCTCTGGGTTTTCATAGGAACCATTTGCAGTGCAAGTCCTGCAGCAAGAGATGGCTTCTCACTGGAATTATGCACAGCACTATTACTGCTCTAGGTACAAACTAGGTGTGTGGTAACAGGGCTGGGCTGTATCCCCAAAAATAACAGAGCTGTCTGCCTGCCTTCTCTGCTAAGCTGGTGAGCAGCTTTCCCTGCCTGTGCCTGAAAGGTGTAGCTGAACTTAGGGCTGGATTCAGCCAGCATCCACACTGCCCCTTCACGCCTGTGCTTAAAAGGAGTATGGAGTTGGCTGCCAAGAGGAAGCCCAAGGTCTTGTTTGTGCGGTCCTGGTTTTCCAGGCTCAGCCCCCCAGTGAACACAGAGTCTTCGGCTCTTTCTAAGTGTGCCATGGATGTCCTGGCTGCGAGCTAATGGTGAGCCTGGAAAGGCGTCAGTGGTCACCAACAGCTGCTCTCAGACTGAGAAAATAACTGTTCTGGCTCTGACTGCCTGCAGACCAGAGGAGCAGGCTCTGCTTGTCCCTCTCAGAACGTCCCACTGTTCCTCGTCTTTCCCAGGAATACACCATTGACATCTTCTTTGCTCAGACGTGGTACGACCGGCGCCTGCGCTTCAACAGCACCCTGAAGGCGCTGACGCTGAACACCAACATGGTGAGCCGCATCTGGATCCCCGACACCTTCTTCAGGAACTCCAAGCGGGCCGACTCCCACTGGATAACCACTCCCAACCAGCTCCTCCGCATCTGGAATGACGGAAAAGTGCTCTACACTCTCAGGTGCGTCCAGCAGGCTCTTAGGGAGGGAACAAGGAGATGGTCAAGTGGTTTCCTAAACTAAAATCCTTTAGAATGTTGTCTTGGTCAGTCCAGCTGTTTTGTTCTGTCAATAAACATTTGGCTTTTTGTTCCCATAGCTTGTCACTTCCGTAAATGAATCTGAAAAGTTGACTAAACAGAAGGGCTTTTTGAAGGTGAAACTCTGTTTTTCCTCACCTTGAAAAATATCCAAACATATATTTTTGGTTTGGAATGTTCCTGCAAACAGACTGATCTTCAGCAAATTAGTTCTCAAGGAAGTGAGAATGCCTCTGTCACATTTAGGTGTTGGAATCAAACCAGCTTCACCAGCTCAAAATCTCTTTCTCTCTTTTCCTGTCTCAGGCTGACAATCGAGGCTGAATGTCTGCTCCAGCTGCAGAATTTCCCAATGGACACTCACTCCTGCCCTTTGGTTTTTTCCAGTTGTGAGTATACATATTTTTAAAATAGCTTTAAAAGGCAAGCAGAGAAACCTCAGTGGAGTAATACTTTTCTGGGGAAACCATGCCCCCTTTTAGCTACATTTTTTCACCTAATTTCCATGGCACCCTTCCTGAGCCATTACCCTTCACGGCCTGAAGCATCCTCCCACTCCTGGGCTAGCAGAGGTCATCAGGGACAGATTCACAGCATCTCTGAGTTTCTCCTTAATTTGGGTGGATGGTTGGAAGAGATTATTTCACTGACCTTCTGGTCACCCCAGACAGAACGTGGATACATTCTGGCAGACAAATGGCACCCATCCCGCCTTGAATCTTCCCCCTTCTCCCACTCTCTGAGTGAGGTCTGGAAACTTTCTGCTCCAGAGGAGGGTTACTCAGAGCTCCCCTCTCAGGCTCTTCAGCAGAGAGGGCTGCTGATGTTATCACATGTCCTCTGGTAATTTTGCAGGGAGCCTTTCTGCACCAAGAGATCCCTGTCCTCGTGCGTGGGTGGGAAATCTGATGTAATCATCTGAGCTCAGGTTCTCCTGCCTCCCCTGCCACTGAAGAGCTGCAGCTCAGAGCTCTGAGGTGCTTCAGAGGGAGGCAGCATGCTGAGGAGATCTCATCCCTTCATCTCCCACCACCCCTCATTCTTTGCTAATTAACGGTGCATGCCGTACACGCTTGATAATTAGAATCACACTGTTAGTTTGCTGCCAAGCTCTTACTCCATCCTCCTCTGAGAGACTTTCTCCTTGGTCCCTGCTTCGCAGCAGGCTTGTTTCTTAGTCAAGAAAGCCAGAGGCAGGAGAAGCCGTGCTGCAGCCTGCAGGGCCAGGTTTTCTTCTCCACAGAGAGTGCACCCTTTCTTTTCCAAGGATCAGCTGCCAGGACAAGAGGTACAGGGAGCACACAGAGCCAGAACCATGCTGGCAGCCTTGTTTTCCCGGTGTACTCATGCCTGGGATGGCACTCATGAGGTCCCAGATGCCCCAGGGAGCTAAAACCCTTAAGGATTTCAGGCTGGTGGAGTCACAGAACTGCAGAACATTCCAGGTGGGAAGGGGCCTTTGGACAGCCCCACTGACAAGGCAGGGTCACCTAGAGCAGGTTACACTGGAATGCAGCCAGGTGGGGTTTGGAATCCAGAGTTCTGACCCCAGAATCATGGGAGGGAGACTCCACAACCTCCCTGGGCAGACTGTTCCCTTGCTCTGCCACCCTCAAAGAAGTTCTTCCTCAAACCAGCAGAGTCCTCTGGGACCAAGCCACGTCTCATTCCCAGCAGTGCCCTCCTTAGAAAGGCTCTGTTTCTGGCAGTGCTTTGTTTCTGGCAGTGCTTTGTTTCTGGCAGTGCTTTCCCCATCTCCAGGATCTGAAACAGCCCACGGTGAGGGGTGATGCAGTCCCTGCTCCCATTCCGTGTGGGAATGCCTCAGGGAATCACAACAAAAGGCACCTCCCTGAAGGGTTCCTGAAGGGTTCCTGTTTACAGAGCAGCTCTGGTGAGGGGGCAGTGCTTTTGCAGTCAGGCTGGTGGCCGAGGTGGGGGTGCATGGCACACCCTTCTGCTGATGTCCGTGCCCCTTTCCCAGACGGATACCCTCGGGAGGAGATCGTCTATCGCTGGAGACGCTACTCCATCGAGGTCTCTGACCAGCGCACCTGGAGGCTCTACCAGTTCGACTTCACGGGGCTGAGGAACACCTCGGAAGTGCTCAGGACTGGGGCAGGTGAGGCAAAGGGAGGCAGCCCACAGGAGCAGCACTGTGCTGGAGACCTGGGGGCAGGCGGGGGAGATGTCAGACTCCTCCCCAGGGGTGGGGAAGGAAGGTCACAACAGCACAGCCAGAGAAGGCTGAGAATGAAGGGAGGGACAGTGGCTGGAGGGAGCAGAAGTGATGGAGATGAAGGGTGAGGGGAAGACAAAGCAGGGAGAAGCCAGAACCACTGACATCTGTGGGATGACAATGCTGACGTGAATGAAGCTATCCCTAACTGAAGGGTCAGGAGGGAGAGCAGAGGGAGCTTAAATCCACCCTTGCTGCAGTGTGTGCACGCTGTGTGATTTTTGGGTGATGCTTATGATTGGAACGGGGGTGGAGAAATCAGAACTTGCATGTCTCAGTCTTTCCTTCCGTAAACCCGTGTCAGGCTGATGAACCCCTGAACTGTGCCCTAAGAGACAGGGACAAGGCTGCAAGTGTGAAGAAGCTAAGTAATGGAAACTCCTCAGCTCCTGCTCCTCCTCATAATAGCTCACATCCCCTTTCCTTCCCACAGACAACTGAGGAAAGCCTCTGGATTCCTGCAGGTGGGGTGAGGTCATACTTTTAAGCCCTCTGAAACAGCAAGGAGCAGTGCTTCTCCCACTCTGCAGGAAGCTGCTGCTCTCAACAGTGGCAGCCAGGCTAGAAAGGCAGCGCAAACTGGGACAAGAAGTGGAAGTGTCTTGAATGCACCAGCGGCCCTCTGATGTTTGTAATTCTCTTTTTTTGGTAATTGCTTGCAAGCTCCGTCTTAACCCCAGAGCTGTCAGGTGGCTTTCTTCCAATACTCACTGCGAGCCCCTGGAAAAAAAGACAGAACCTCCACTGCAAGTTGCCAAATGAGCAATTAGGATGTGCAGCACCACATGCCTTTTCCAGAGGCAGAACCAGACTCTCCGTGGAAGCGATTGAAGGACACCTCCTTTGTCACAGCTCAGGCAGTTCGTTAGCAAGCCAGGCCATGCAGCCTGTTACAGCCAAAGAGCTCCCACAGAAAAGAAACCCTTGCAGCAATCAGCTGAAGATAAATGCTCTCTGCAGTTTCTGTCCTGAAACTTTTCCAAACCGTGTGCTTGTCAGTGTCCTTAGCCAGGCTGGTACCAACATAGCCTAGGGGACATATGGACAGCCAGGCAGGCAGCCAGGTGGGCAACCACAAAGTCAGCTCTTGAGTTAGTCACAAAGACACCCAGCAGGACAGCTGCAGAGCCAGCCAGGTAGCCACAGAGTCCACTAGCGAGCCTACTTAGCCAGCCACGTGAAGTTAACAATCTGGGCAGCTACAAAACCAGATGGACAGGCACTTGAAACAACAAGAAAACCTCATCAGAAGGTCCAAATCCTGAAACTTTGCTGATTTTTCCCTTTAAGAAGCCTCGTGTTATGATTCCAATGTCTCTGTTGCTCTCTCCTAGGGGAGTACATGGTGATGACAGTCTCTTTTGACCTAAGTAGACGTATGGGTTACTTTGCCATTCAGACCTACATTCCCTGCATCCTGACTGTTGTTCTTTCCTGGGTTTCCTTCTGGATCAAGAGAGACTCTACGCCAGCCAGGACATCTCTGGGTAAGAGACAGGATGATGCATGTCTGATGCTTGTCAAACTCTGCCAGGCAAGCAGGCTGGCAGTGTTGGAGTACAAAATCTCCTGAAGCACTTTGCCATTTTCTGGCATTTTTGAGCTTACCAGAGAACATTCCACTTCTTCAGCTTCCTGTGTGTAACACTCCACAGCTCAACCAAACCTCCAGCTGGACTGGCTTGGGCTGCAGGATTATCTCAGGAGAGCATCTCGCTCTCATGTCTTGATCTGAAACCCAAGCACAGCCTTTTCCAAGCTGATAACGGGGTATTTTCATGCACCAGAAGGGAGAGGGAGGGGGTGAGCTGTAGTGTGGCAGTGCTGCCCAGAGGCCTCCTGTCACATCCACCTTTTCCACGTTTCCTCGTGGCTTTTCAAGGCCTCTGTGTAGGGCCGGTGATGGGAAGGTTGTAGGGTTAATGGGCAAAGTTGCTTGGCTGCACCCACAGAGCCCCAGGCTCTGGCAGGAGCTGGAAGCCCTGTGGGAACAACCTTCTCCTGTCGGTCACCCCACAGGACCCAGAGAGCAGCAACAGCTCTGCCTATTGTTCAGGTTTTCTCAGCAAACTGCAGTGGCTCCTTGAGGCAGGAGAAAAGCTTCTGCTGATTGAATGCTGCTCTGAGAGGTGCTGGGGAGACCTTTGCGGGTCTTTAACACGCTTTGGCTGTACCTGCATTTTGCAGCAAGCTGTGATTCCCAGCGCTGTCCTTCCCATCAGCCCCACTGACTTTGCCTTTAATTGGAGGCAGCATTCCCAGCCCTGCCTGCAGGTCTCTGTGGGGATGGAGAGGAGAGGAGGGCCCATCAGCTATTCAGAGCCCATCCGTGATGGCTGTGTCCCCCCACCTCCCAGTCCAAATGAATTTGTTTGGTGCTCGTGGAGAGAGGAGGAGGAGGAGGGTGTCGTTTCCAATGAAGGTGAGGGTGTGCCATGGTCTGTGGCTGGTAAAGGAATGAACAGCACGGGGGAAATACTGTGCACAGCTCTAGTGACTGTCTCAAAAAACAAAGGCAAGTTCCCCCAGGAGAGGGGCCCCTCTCTATGGGAAGGGACCTCAGCACATGAAGAATAATGTATTCTCTCCACAGCCCTGGTTGTACTTGATAGAAATGATCCCCAGCATGTTTCAAGGCTGCCAGCCCACATTAGGGAGATGCAAACTGGACCAGTTCCACTGGCACTTCACAAATATGGGAAGTCACATCACATCTGCTAATGCAAGCACAGCAGGAAAACATGAAAATCTTCACCCCAGAGCCGCTGGGGTGACCCCAGGAAAGGGTGGCAGGTGGGTTTAGATGGCTGCTAGAGAAGGAGAAACAGGTGGACTTCCTGCTTCTTCCCCACATCCTAAAAATCAGTGGATGAGATCTCGATACCAGCTCCTGCAGCTGATCCTTTGCTGGCTCCTGACACTTCATCTCTGGAAGCAGAAACGTGAGCATTGCTGCTTCTGCCAAAACAACTCCAAGCCCCACTCAAGTCAAAAGAAATTCCTTATCACCTCCCACGCGCTTGCCCTCTGCATCAAGGAATGGATAGATTGTGAAGAGCTGTCTCTGAGGAATAGCCACGAGCAGATTGAAAATTTATGGGTAGGAATCAGACCAAGGAAATAAAGGGAACCTTGAGATTGGTGTCTACAACAGAGAAGCCTGTTAGCCAGGAAGCAAAACAGCCCTGGCAGATCTTTCAGGATGTTTTCCACAGAGCACAAGGGCTCTTAATCCCCAGGTGTAAGAAATCAGGAAAGGAAGGCGAGAGATCAGCATGGATGAGTCAAGAGCTTCTGGTCAGACTAAAGGGTGAGATGCAAACGCACAGTCAGTGTAAGTAGAGGCAGGTAACCTGGGAAGAACATAGGGACACAATCCAGTTGTGTAGGGATGGGGTTAGGGATGCACAGGATACTAACGGGGGCTTCCCCAGGTTTTTCAGCCAGACAGGGAAGGTCAAAGTAAGCTGAATACAGCTGGCAAACATATAAAAATGGATGAGAAGGAGGCTGAGGTACTTTTTCAGCTCAGTCTTCACCGGCAGCCTCTCTCCCCACACTCCACAGTGGATGCATTGCAAGACAGGGACTGGGGCAGCAAAGTCCCTCTCACTGCAAGAGAAAATAGGGTTTGAGACCACCTGAAGAACCTGAACATCCGTAAGACTATGGCACCTGACAAGAGGCATCCCAGAGCACGGCTGGTGTGGTTTCCAAGCCGCTGTCCATGGTACTTGAAAAGTCATGGGAGTGACCAGGAAAGGGGAAGTGTTGCACCCATTTTTTCAAAGGTTAGAAGGGAGGACCCCAAGAACTACAGACCTGTCAGCCTCCCCTCTGTGCCTGGGAGGATCATGGAACACATCCTTCTAGAAGCTGTGCTGAGGCACGAGGAGGACAGGAGGTGGTTCAACACAGTCTGCACCAAGGGCAAGCCCTGCCTGGCCAACCCAGCCTCACGCAGAGCCTGAGTTTCCTGCTCCTTCACCAGTCCACACTGTGTGATACCCGAGTTTTGAACATCCCTCTTTTTCACAGAGCATTGTCAGAGGGTTCCTCAAGACCAGAGTCTGGCTGAGCAGAGCAAAAATGGGACCAGACAACCAGAGCAGAGGGAAAATGGGGGTGTTTTGAGGGGTGGATGCATGTAGAAGACAGAAGTGCTCCCTGTCAGCACTGAAGCCAGCTGTTTTCTCTCTTAGGTATCACGACTGTGCTCACCATGACCACCCTGAGCACCATCTCCCGCAAGCACCTGCCCCGTGTCTCCTACATCACAGCCATGGACCTCTTCGTCTCCGTGTGCTTCATCTTCGTCTTCGCCGCTCTCATGGAGTACGCCACGCTCAACTACCTGGTGGGAAACAAGAAACCACTGGAGCACAGCCACAGGAAAGCCAGGCTGGTAGGTCAGAGGGGCCAGCAGAGGTGGGTGCTGTTACAGCCCCAAGCTGTTTAAAAATGTCCTTCCTGAGCTGCATTGGAAACTGCTGATGTGGTTCAGTGCCTGACCCAAACTGTGCTCATCCAGGCCTCAGGCCACTCTGAGTGCTGGGTCTGAGAGGTGAGACACAACCAGAAAAAGCAGCTGAGGCTCCCTGAGAACAAGGAAACACCCTGTCAGAGCCAGGCACCCCGTGGTCTCCTCAGAACTGCTGGAGAGCTTATCAGAACAGTTTAAATCTCTGGATTACAGAGATATTTTGGTTCACAGAGATGCAGAAAACTACTTTCTTTTGTGGTCTTCCATCAGAAGACTCCTCAGTGTGGGGATAGTGAACCCAGGGTGGTCATCGTTCTCTTCATCCTCATCCTCATCCTCATCCTCATCCTCATCCTCATCCTCATCCTCATCCTCATCCTCATCCTCATCCTCATCCTCATCCTCATCCTCTATCATGAGATCTGCCCAAGCTCATGGCAGGTACTTCTGACACACAAACTGAAAGAGGCTTCTGAACTGGGACAGAACTGAAACAGAAAAAGACCTATCTCTTCTGGGCCAGGCTCATTTCCCAGCACATTCCCCACATTCCTCATATCCCCCTGCCCTCGTGTCCCGGGGTGGACAGAGCTCTCCCGTGAGGCTCGTGGTGGGCCAAGAGGAGCCACACGCAGCCTCTCCCCAGCTTCCCTCCAGCAACTGGCAGCACCCAGCAGGCACACCTGGGCTGTGTGCTGTGCCTTCAGAGACCGCTGAGCTCGGGAAGTGAGGGAAGAGGCCAGAATAGATCAAACAGGTCATGTTTCTGCACTGACCATTATTGGCACAGACCAATAATCAGAGCAATCAGACCTTTGCTGAGTAGGGCTGTGCCTCGGGGTGCCAGGAAGGACACCCACAGTCATGCAACCAGCTGCCAGCTCCCCCAGCATGCAAACGTGGTGATTCATGACCAGGTGCAGAGACTGGGGATGATCAGCCCTCCCTCTCCATCCAACTGCACCCATGATGATCTGATCTGTTGCCAGCTGGGCGGAGGGGGTTGGTGTCTAGAACCTGTTGTGTTGCCTTTTTCCTCCCCTTTAACCTGCCCACCTCTCCCCCTGCCAGCCACCCGCCGGTGCACAGGTGATGCCAACCTTCACCACCATCAACATCAACCACATCATGCACTGGCCCCCAGAGATCGAGGAGGATGAGGATGACGACCCCGGCTCCCCGTGCCTGGAGGGGAAGGAGTGCGAGAGGTTCTTTTGCTGCATCGAGGACTGTCAGACGGGGATGTGGCGGGAGGGGAGGGTCCGCATCCACATATCCCGCCTGGACTCCTACTCCCGCGTCTTCTTCCCCACCGCCTTCCTGCTCTTCAACATCGTCTACTGGATTGCCTATCTCTATCTCTAGCCCTCCTTTGTCCTCAGCTGGAGCGGACTGGACACCAGCGAGAGGGGCTGCTCAAGGAGCGTAGAGAACAGCGTCTCTTCTGTTGTAGTCAGTCTGAACAACCCAACCTGGTGATTCCCTCTTCCCGCTCTCTCATCTCTTCTGAGAAGAACCAAACAGCTTTTTTTTTAGCCTTCTAACGTATCTTTTTAGAGAATCTACCCTTCCCCAGACAACCCTCTCTCCAACACCACCAGCATTGTACTCCTTGTAAGATTACCCAAAAACATCCTATTGCCATTTCAAGCATTAGGGATTTTTGTCAAAAACCTTAATGCATTTCATTTTGGCATCCAATCCTACTCCGATATTTCAAGGGAAGTGAAGGAAAATGGAATTTTCTGCACAGTTATTAAGACTGCAAAGGAAATAAAATACATCTTATGACTTCTGCTCCACTTCCAGCAGAAGAGACTTTGTGGGGTGCTAGAATCTCGGAAAAGTCAGGAAGAAACAGTGTGGAAAAGGTCAGCAGTGCAGCTTTCCCGCAGCAGCTGGGCTTGGCTAAAACATTCCAGGCCTGCCCAGAGATCTGATGGTGGCACTGACGAGGATGGAGCTGCTGCAAGCCTCCCCCAGCTCCCCGCAGAGCCTCTATGAAGCATTCCTCACAGATCACTCCAGGACACCCACCCACTGAGGCGCTGCTGGTTCCCATCAGACGGTGGTGAAAAGCACTTCACAAGTTGGAAGGGCCCACCTGCCTCGCTGGAGCAGACTCTTCAGGGCCCACGGTGACATTTCTGCTGTGCGACCGGCACTCGGAGCAGGCTCTGCAGTTGGGCATGGCCAAAAGAGGGAGGAAGGCCTTGTGGGAAAGGCCAGAAGAAGCCTCCTGGGCCCGTTGTGAGGTGGTTTTCTTCGGCCTGTCTCCCACGGGCTGCGGATCACAGAGGGGCAGTGCTGTCCCCCTGTGACACTCCTCAAAGCCATCACATCTGTGCTGGGCAGTAGGTGCCAGCCTGAGCAGGGGCATAGGAAAGGGAACACACAGCTACCAGTGCATTCCCACAGCTCAGATGTGTTCCGCTTCTTTATTTCTTTCATAATTGCCTAAAACAGGCGTTTTCCCTCTAACTAGATGACCCCTCCCAGTTGCCATCAGTACTTGGCCTGTTTCCTCATAAAATCAGGAAATGGAGTGAGCTGTCCTTGATGGGTTTTAAAGAAGGACAAATGCAGGGAGATGGTTCCATCTTAAAGGCGTAGGGAAATGCATAACACAGCCTCAGCTGGGGAGAAACTGCAGAATACAGAGGAGGAAACTCAGGCCCAAGGTCCAAAACGTGTCAGCTGGCTGCCTCCCCATTTACACCCACCGCTGATATGGCCCTCAGCATGATTGTTAAAAGCAGTGGGCCATTAATAGTTACTCACTGTGTAAATTAGAAACAAAAAAAAAGATCTTTTTTTAAAAACAGCATGTTTTAGAAAAAATTAGAACTTAAAAGGCTTGTCAGGAGAAGAAAGCCAGCATAGCTGCAGAAGAAAAGTTAGGACAGGCTGGCTCACAGGACAGCTAGCAGGGGCAGGAGGTTTTACATATTCTTGGAGACCAATTTAAAGACGGATTTTGACACTGTTAAATCTGATCTGAATAATGAAGTGTCATGTTTAATTCATTCACAAATACAGCCTTACCTGGGTTCCAGATGAACAGCTAGAGCATCTTATTAAGTATACAATAGTACAACGCTCAGCTAAGTATAACCTAATGGGGTCAGACCAGCAGAGCTCTGAAAGGGGAAATTGCGCCTGTCTAACCTGTTACGGTTCTTCTTTTAAAATACCAAGTAAGAGATAAAGGTTACTCAGAAGCATAATTTGCTTAGCTACTCCGACAGCTTTTGAAAGGGTGGAAAGAAATTGTGGCGGGCGGTTCTAACTGAGGAAATTGATTTAGCAAAAGAATTGTTAAGGAGGTTCTAATTAGAGGAAATTAACTGAGGAGAGGGGGGGGAAAAAGAATTGTTAAGGAGGCTCTAATTAGAGGAAATTAATGTTTTAGAGAGAAAGACACAGAGAGGGAGAAGTCTAAGAAAAGAATCAAAACAACTTGCAGACAAGGGAAGCTGCTGGGTGACAGTGCCGACTCCCAGCCAAGCTGGTTGATGTTCTGCTCCCGGTAGCAAAGCGTTATTAGATGTAGCAACAGAAAAACCTCCTATGACTCAGCCCTACACCGACAGGGAGCTGGATTAAACAGGGTCCTGTGATCTCTGTGGGGAGCCAAAAGGAAAGAGCATCCTAGATTAAATCTGGCTCACACGACAGACTCTGAGTGAAGCACGTCCTCACATTTGGGAAGGCAGCTGTCAGGGGGTGTGTGGGAGGGGACGCCCCGGTGGCAAACCAGGGTCTGTGCCAAATATCTCCTCAACAGGATGGTGGCTTGAAAGGTGTGCAGGCAGTGGAGGCTGCACTGAGCACAGGGAGCAAAATGTGGAAGGGGAGCAGCTGAGAAAGGGAGGGTGGAGGGGAAAATTGAGCAGCCCTATGCAAAGGAACCCAGACAGCTGCAATTTGCTGGAGCTTCGAAGCTCTTGGTGAGCACATAGGATTATCATGGGCACTGGAGAACAGACTTCAGCCCTGAGAGCAGCAACTTGTTGAAATGAGACCTTTTACGAAATCAGCCAGGAGAGAAATGGGGTGTACAAAAACCTAAGAGGATGACAGGGACTTGGACAAAGTAGATTCGAAAGATTATAAGATTTCACCAAAAAAAGAGAAAGCCAACACACACCCAGGTAATTTAACCAATGATGGAGGATTTGACAGAGGAAAATAGTCTAGCGTGGGCTGGAGCACAAGGAAGCTGATTACTAAGGCTGGGGAAGGAGGAGGGAGGGGGCTTTTTGGCTTAGGGAAATCTGTGCCCATCATCCATAGCACAATAAATAAAGGCATGTACAAATTCAATCATGCTTTTAAGTTTCTATAGTATCTAAAAAAAAAAAAAAAAAAATCAAAACTGAAAGCTAAGAAAAGCCGAAGAAGAAAAATCTGCCATTCTTTTGGAATTACTTTGCAAGGCTCCAGTTTCCTTATAAAAAGGTTTTCCAGATATCCAGGGGGGAACCCAGGGCACAGAGAAATCCAGCAGCCATGAGCTGCCCTGCTCAGCGTGGGCCTGGGAGTCGAGCCCTTCTGTGCCCTCCTAGACTGGCATTAGACACAGACCAAAACCATGGGGCTGAGCTGTGCTGCTCTGGGCAGGGAGGACAGAGGCACCGGGGCTGCTGCAAGGCACTTGGGTCGCTTCAAACGCCGGGGCAGCTGTGCTGCCTCCTCCTCCCCTGAAAGGGGGAGCTTTCAACGTTCTCCCCCTCCCAGGAATTTGGTGGAGGAGCTCATCCTGTCAGCCTCAGCAGCCAGGTGGGCACTGGGCTTCCCTCAGCTCCTGCCTCCCCTTCCCAGGCACCAGCAAGCCACATTCCCACCCCTGCACATCCCCCTGCCGTGGTGAGGACAAACACACCCAGGGCCAGCAGGAGCAGGGCAGTGACCTGTCCATCTGTGCTGGGCGCTGGTGTGGCCACACCTCAGCTCCTGGGGTCAGTCTTGGAGCAGAGCTGGGGGAGGGTCTGGAGCACAAGCCTGATGAGGGGAAACTGAGGGAGCTGGGGGAGTTCAGCCTGGAGAAAAGGAGGCTCAGGGGAGACCTTACCACTCCCTCCAACTCCCTGACAGGGGGGTGTGGTGAGGGGTGGGTCAGTCTCTTCTCCCAAGGAAGAAGAAACAGGACAAGAGAAAATATGCTCAAGTCGTGCCAGGGCAGGTTTAGGTTGGATATTGGGGAGAATTTCTTCACTGGAAGGGTGGTCAAGCTGTGGAACAGGCTGCCCAGAGAAAGGGTGGAGATGCCATCCCTGGAGGTGTTTAAAAGACGTGGAGATGTGGCACTTGGGGACAGGGTTTAGCGGAGTGCTTGGCAGCGTTGGCTTTACATTTGGACTCAGTGATCATAAAAGGTCTTTTCCAACCAAAATGATTCTATGATTCTATCTCTCTGCTATCCTAGTATCTGATGATGGGGACTGGAAATTACGATCTCAGCATTTATGTCTTATGGCCTTTGTTTGGACTACAAAAGGAAATCAGGAAAAAGGTCGATTTTTCATTTCTCTGCCTCCAATTCCTATTCTTCCCCTCCAAATTATGCCGCATAAGGAACCATTTTTAGCCTGTGTGCTCTTCAGGGCAGGGACTCTGTTACTGTGTGTTTGTACAGGGACTGGCACTCCGGGGCTTGGTCCTGAACTGAGATTTCTGGATGCTACTTATTATACATAATAAACAACATTATACACTGCCCATCCTCACCACTGTCTGTCTACATCCTGTAAGCAGGGTAAAAACTGCCCCCTGCCTCCCTCCTGATGGGGGTTACTGGAGCTGGTAAATTTATTTATTACCCCAGAAATTTATTTATTTCTTGGAAAGTAGGGGAAAATGTCGCTCTGATATTTTCGATGGGTGGTGGATACTTTTGGGTTTGTTGTTTTCCTTTAAGAAAGGCAGAAGCTGCTTCAAATCAGCACTGCTCAGAAGCAGTCTCAGCCATTTAAAGTCATTATTTGTAATGCAAGAGAAGCCCTTTCTTGTTCCCCTCAGTCTGTTGCCATCGTAAATAAAATAACTGATGTCTCCCCAAGTGTTTTGGGGTGGAGGGGGTTTGGCAGTAATATTTGGTGGACTTCATTTCAGCCTTTCTGTTCCCTTTCTATACCCCCACTCATGCTGGTGACTTTTGGGGGGATCATAACCCAAAGGACAACCCCAGCTCTGGAGAAGGCACCTCCACCTCTCCCTGGCACACTGTGTGCCCCTCCAAGATTTAACAGTTCCCAAAATGTTAAAAACATGAGGTCATGAAGGGGAAGGGAGGGGGGAGACGGGAAAGTTATATTAAGTCGTTACTTTTTATATTCCTAATATACATTCATTACAATTTATCTTCCTCTTAATGCCTCAGACTCATAGGATTTGGGAAGATAGAATTTGAGGAGAATGAGAGCAGCCAAAAGTGTTTCAAGCTGTGTGCCCCAGGGCAAGGGGGGAAACAGAAACTCTCCTGCCTGCTTGGGATGGGAGCTGCCTCTCCCTGTGGGGAAGTGGCTCCATCACCCCCCAGCACCACCCAACCTCCGGCAGCCGGTGAGGGGCAGGAGGCACCTGCTGTGAAGGGCTGGGGTGGAACAAGGCTCAGCTTCCAGTGTTCCCATCAGACTGGGTGAGAAAACCCAGGTACCCGGAGGAAATGCCCTACTGAGTGCAGATTTTCAATTTTAAAAAAGGAAAAAAAATTGATTTCTTTTTTTTGGTAAGGATTGTGCATGAGAAAATGGACTCAATTTTCTGTCAGAAGGACTCTCTGCTCTTTCAGCTTGGTTTTTTTTTTTTTTGGTTTTGATGCTTGACACAATTTTACCCCCCCTCTACTTGTTTTTTCCCCTTCTACCCACATCTTCCAAAAAAAAAAAGTAAATAATGGAGTCTGGGCCCTATCTGTCCCAGCCACACTTCTGGCACCACCTGAGCCTCTGTGAAGGTAAGAACAATGCAGGATGGAGGGGAGCTGGGAAGCCTCAGAAGCTGCTCTGAGCAGGTCGGCATAGCAACATCTCCAGGGAGAGCTCTCCATGGGGTAATTTCCATTCACTTTAAAGCCCTCTTGGGCTGCTGCAGTGGTATAAAAGGGGCTCAGAAAGCCTGCTAATTAGGATTAGCATGGCAGCTTCAGGAACATCAAGCCTCCGTGCTCTGAGCTGAGCCATTTGTCTGAGAGAACTCGAGGCTCTCCTGAGCTGCCTCCTGAACGAGGCACAGGATGCCACGTGTCGAGGCAGGCAACTCTGAAATCAGATGGCAGAGCCATCCGTGAGGGAAGGGTCCTGCCCCACTGCTGGATGGCACTGCAGCCCCTCTCCTGTGCCCACACCACCCTTTGCTGGGCTCAGGAGGCACAGACCCATCTTATCAACACAAATTGCGTGGTGTGAAACCCACAGGGCACATGCTGGGTGCCCCTGGTGAGGTTTTGGGATGGCGCCCATGCCACTGATGCCCTGATGGGGCTACCTAAAAACAGAGGCTAGACAAAATTAAGAGAATAAAAGCGGGTATACTTATTGGAGGGCCTCCAGGTACACTTTGGGCAGTCAAAACGCCAGGGGCTGCACCCAAAATGCACACCCGGGTCACGGGTTTTCATACTTTTGTAAGTTTGGTCCATTTGCATATCGGGGTTAATTCTCCAATTACGGCTTCAGGTAATGAAGTCGTTTACCCCAAGTTTGCTCCCCCTGAACTCACTACTGTTTACATTTCTTGGGGCCTGAGACAGGAAGACATCCTTGAGTTTCAGGCCTAGAGAGGAATTGTTTTGGCTGACCAAAATGGGAGTACAGCAGCTAACAGGCTACATGGAGTTTAGAGTTATATCCTAAAGAGTTACAGGCTATGAAAAACATAAAAGCCAGAATCCTAAGGCATCACCGTGAACGTCTGAAGAGCCCCAAGAGAAAGCAGCCGCTGTGGACAGGAGCTGGCAGCCGTGGGTGTCCCCACGCCCTTTCAAGGCCAGACACGGGCTCCTTGGAAAAACAAGGCAGGGATATTTCACAGCTGCTGGGATATGACTTTTTTTTGGCTGCCATAAGGTTCCTGCCTTTCATCAGCCTGCTGCATGAACGGCCCAAGGAAGGTGATAAGTCTGTGAAAATGAAACCCGGCTTTGCAGCAGCCTTTACCACACACATGGGCAAAACCGAGCTGCAGGGGAAGGTTGAGCCATTGCCAGGCTGCCACTGGGCTGATTTGCATCTCTCGAGTGTTGCTGACCCTGACAAACCTCCTCAGGAACCTTTGCTGACACCTCCCCTTGCCAAATGTGTGGTGAAACACAGATGTCTCCCTCACACTCTTCTGCTTCTCTGGGTGTTTTCACCTCCTCAGGGTAAAACAGTACCTGAATCAGAGATGAGCCGAAGGCAAAGCTTCCATCTGGGACTGGAGTACCAGTTCCCTGCTATACTTCACTCTTCCTGGAGAAATAACATCAGGTCTGGTCAAAAAATACCCGTGGCAGCAATTCAGTCCTTCACACTGCAGTCTGTTTTTCAAGATCACGCAGTCCAGGGCTGCTGGCAGCCGTGCTCTCAGCTGTGCCCATCACAAAGGAAAAAGTCCTTTGCCGTATTGGCAGCTGGACCAGGTTCAGGCAGCTCTGAAACACATTTTGAGGCAGAGAGGGGCCTATACTCACCTCCCATTTCAGCCACAGAAACTCCCAGTAGCCTCAAAGAATTTTTATAGCAGCAGGAGCTCACCAGGCCAGAAAAACAGGAATCCCTGCCCAAGAGTTTACAGTCAGCCTCTTGAAAATGCCCAGTACCTGCTGTGGTCCTTGCCATGAGGACGTTCCATGAGGAAAATCCTTCACCAACCAACCCTTCTGCCACAGCCAGGCCCCCCAGCATCCAACGGAGATCAGGAGCTCAGGGAAGGAAGTCAAGACGATGTGTGAGAAGGAAAAGCTGTAGGAGGGATTTTTAGCCAGCCAGGACTGTCACACCTCAAAATAACAGGTACAATAACAATTCCAGGTGACTGAATTTCTGAGTGAGACCACACACCGGCCAGCCAGGTGGAATCACAGAACTGAAGAGTAGTTTGGCTTAGGAGGAATCTTTATATTCCATCTAGTCCAACCTCCCTGCAATGAGCAGGGAGGGAAATCTTCATCTAGATCAGGTTGCTCAGAGCCTCAGAACCTGACCTTGGATGTTTTCAGGGATGGGGCTTCTACCTGAGCAGCCTGTGCCAGGTTTTCACCACTCTCATTATAAAAAAATGTTCTCCTTTTATCTAGTCTGAATTTACCATCTTTTAGTTTAAAATCATTAGCTTGTCCCATTTTGGCACTGAACCAGCGAGCAAAAGGAGCTGCACAGCCCCTGTACCCCCTCTGCCCAGCACCACTGGGACATTAAAGCCTAACAGCCGAGTGGAGGAACATGCTGAGCTCATTCAGGCATTTCTCATTAGTTTCCCATGATTTCTCAATATCCTGCTACTCAATATATTCATCTGGCAGCAAATTAGAGACGAGGGAAAAGCGTCTCTCCCTAAGTCATCCAGAGAACACAAAGCGACAAAGCAAAATCATAACAGACAGGGAAACTTCTTGTGAGTCATCATCTTCCCTCCTTCCCCTCTCCCTCTGCAGCACTGCTGATAGCCCCAGGATTGCTCCATGAAGCCTGGAACCAGAAGGTACCAATTCCTGCCCGTTTTTTGCTTTCATTTCGCATAAGTAAAGGAAGAAAGCAGCAGTTACATCTTTGTGTCTCTCTACTTCAGGCACCTGGTACATGCTCTGCTGAGATTGACGGCCCAGTTACGTCAAATCCGTGACATAAATTAGCTATCCCTTTTCCATCATGCCCAGTAGGATCCTACCCACCCACCACCCCCAAAAAAGGAACACCAAACCAACTAAAAAAACCCAAACAAAATAAACCAAACAAGTGGATTCATCAAAGAGAGCACCAGAGCAGCTGTGATCAGTGCAAAACAATCCAGGGGTACTACATACATAAGGAAGGGAAATGGTCTCGTGTCTGTAGAACAAAGAAAATGTTTTTGTCGAATCTCCAGATTCGTGTGTTCAAACTGCAGGGCAATTTCAGTAGCACTGGTTTTGCTGAATCCTACCAATACTTCAAATTATGGCTTGATCATCAACTTTCACTGCTCAAAAAAGAAGATAAAAACTTGCTCTAGGCTGCTATATCTTAAAGAACCATTTCTGATTTCTTCGGCCAAATTTTCAGAACAAATACATTTGTCCTTGAGATACGTTTTATTTGATCTGCATTGATATTCACAAAGTAACCCACTTCTCCCTGGCTGAAGGGACTGAAATGTTTGCTACAGAGACTTCAGATAAGCCATTAATAAATGTTGCTGGGCTTAGGGGTTATAGGGTCACCATTCCATGTGGACCTAGAGGTAGCCAACACTCCCTACAGTGTTTAGGACCTGAATTCAAATTCACTACCAGTGTATATGTATATATGAAGGGGAAATTTGGCAGGTTGAAACCATCTCCACCTTTCATTAGCTAAAGCAACAGAAATATCTAGTTTGGAACTCTTGCGATCCAAAAGTGCAGAAAACTGAGTCCAAATACACCACCCCACTTGAGAAAAGAGGGATGAAAAGCAGTGAGGTCTTGGCATGGCACCCTAGAAAGGGAACGCCGTGAGCTCAGCTCATCCCTGGTGTCTGCCACCTCCTCTCTGCTCTGTGGCTCCTTACTCTGAGGCTACTGCCCTTGCAAACTGGAAAATCTATACTGAGTGACGTGCAAAAACCCTCCAAAGACACAGGAGGTTGCTCACCCTGTTTGTTCCCTCAGCCACATGCACACACAAAGCCACTTTTTGACACCCAGTGCCTCTTGCAGTGACAGCTTCACCTGCTGATTGTCCCAGCTCCTCTCCAGGGAAGAGTTTTTCTCAGTGGCTCTTGAAAATACCGAGTCAGGAGGAGAGGCCTGGAGTGCTGGAGCTCTGCAGTGTGTGGGACCATGCTGCTTTTACCAAAATGCTTTCACCATCTTGGGTCAGCCAGGGGTCCAGGCTCTCCAGGAACAGGGTCCCAAGGGAGCAGAAATTCAATTGGCTGATACTTGTGTTTACAGGAAGAAGGAAGAAAAGCAGGGTCTGACTTTAGAAGAGGTTTCACTCCAAAAGGCAGCTGATGAGTGCAGGTAAGTCACCTGCCCTCGCATGGAGTTCATGACTTTGGATGGAACAGGCACAGAAGGGAAAAGAAAAAAAAAAATAAAAAAAAAAAATCCAAAAATAATATAGATTTTCGGCCACCTAAAAATGTATCGGAACAGAAACAGCTTCTCACTGTGATCAGATTCTAGAGCAAAGCCAGAGCTATCCTCAGAAGAGCAGATTCTTTGTTGGTGGCCTAAAATGGCCCCTGTGAGGATAAAGCACAAGGACCTCACTTTCAAGCAATTAAAAAGCTTCCTGACCCCAAGCCACCCACAGCAGCCTGCTGTAACATTTTGCAGACCCAGGCCTGGCCCTACACAGCCTGGAGAGAGGTGAAAATTGCTCCAGAAACCTCCAGTTCCTGGGAGCAAGTCTGCTTCCCCAGCAATCCTCATGCTCTCCCTCACTGGGCCCCAGGAGATGACATTATACCTCTGTCCATCCAGAGATCCTGCTACAGATGACCCTCAAGGGTCTCAAGTGAAGAGGAAATAAATAGACTGAGGCACTGAGACCCTGCATTAGAGCAGCACTCCCCTTTCCTCCACAAAATCCAGGGCAGCCAGGACACAGCCAAGCTTTTCCTGCACCCTGAAATGGGAGAGGGTCCCTAGCAGGACCTGCTCCCTGCCTCATCTCCTCGCCTCAGGGACTGCTCAGTGCACGGGCAGATCACTGCACTGCAAATTTTATTTTAGCTATAGCTGGAAAAAAGTAATCAAAGCAAATGCAACAGCTCGGAAGGAATCAGAGTAGGATTAGACATTTATATGAATAAGAATAGCTTCTGCACTTTGACTTGCTGTGATAAAAATAATAAGAACCTCAGTTTTCACGCTCCAGGGCAGAAAACTGATCTCTGAACAAGGTGTTAGGAATAAATTTCCTCTCACAACAGCAGTCCTCCACTGCCCAGGCCACAGCACAGGGTCTAGGGACATCGAGTAGCCACTGCTAGAGACAAAGCTGGCTGGAAACCCGTGGGCTATTCAGGAGCTGCTGCAGCCAGGAGAGCATGAGATGAGTTGCAGTGTGCCAGACCTGAATGAAACAAGCCCATCACTCCCTTTTCTCTTTGCATTTCCTTGCTAGCTCTTAGTCCACGCCGGATCAGTGAGCTCGTGTACTGGATTCCAGGAATCTCCTCACTTTCCCTGGCTTGTTTCTCTGCAGAGATGGATCACTGCCACCCCTCGCCTCCTCTTTCCCCCGAATCCGAGCCTTTAAGTGGTAATGGCCTTAGCCCCACTGATTAATAAACTGGCTTGAGACTGCTGATCTCTTTGGACCATTAAACCCTTCCCCAGCGACTAGTCATTAATCCCTCCAAAAGCTCTCCTAGATGAGGTTGTTGTTAGCCCCATCAATCCTTTTTAAGGCCTCAATTTGCAGTGGAAAGGGGCAGGGAAGTGGGGGAAAGGGTGCATTTGTCAGGCAGTGCCATCTGCGCCCCGGGTCACACACAGCTAAGGCAGAGCTCGGTGCTGGCACCCAGGTGAGGGCTGCCCCTGTGCAGCACAGACCACCCACCACAGGGCAGGGCAGCACTGCACCAGGCACCTGGGGGATTAAGGAAGGCCAGGAGAAAAAGCTGACTTTTTTTCCTTAATTGCAGCACCTTTGGCTGGGGGCGGAAGGGTCCAGCACGTGCGGTTACCTGTGAATACCTGCAGGTCTCTGCAGAGAAGCTCTCAGATAAACAGGTCTGGGCCATGAACCCCCCACAGCTTTGCTGCCTGTAGACCCCAGCAAGCCCCCTTGTCTCAGCTCCTCTTTCTAATTCAGATGTCTGCATTGTTAAAACACCCACATCTTCAGCCAGGAGACCTAATTTGCCTTCACGTTGACTCTGGGAAGTGGAATTTCAGCCACCCAGTCCATAGCTCCCCTCCGCCACTTTCACCCTCTTTCCCCGCTGTCAGCACGCTAGCCCTGATTATCTTTCCTTAGCTCTTCCAGGACTGTTTCACATCCTTAAATCTCATTATCTTGAGCCATGCTCAGGGGCTTGGAAGGAGGATGGTGGCAGCAGAGGTGATGAACTGTACCCGCCACTGATGGTGGCAGCACAGAAATCACATCTGCAAAACCACAGTCCAGTGTTTCTGCATTTTAACCTAAAACCTCACAGCTATTTTTGCCCTCCCCCATGTTGGAAAAGTTGCAGCTTTTGAACTCTGGGCTTTACGTCCATGTGAGGTTTTATAGATATGAGGTCACATAAGCCTGTCAGCTGGAACCAAACTACAATTGTGGCTGCACGCAGAGCAAACCCTGCCCCAGTCTGGTCTGTGCTCCTGCATACTGCACTGCTGTTAGGAGTGGTCATGGAAGGGAAGGGAGTGAGGGATGGTGCTGGTACACAACTTAGGGACAGCAGTGTCCTTCTGGTGGCAGTTGTGTGAGGGATGGCTGCCCCACGCTCAGGCAACACCAGAGGAAACAGCTTCAAAGTTTAAATTGGTAGCTTGACTTAACCGTGATGTCATTTGCTCCCAAAGCACGTCCAAGAGGGGCAATGAGAGGGAAAACCGCTGGCACTAGCACAGCTTGGAAAAGGATATCTGCATGCTTGGCCAAGGAGCTGATCAGTGCTATGCTCTGGATTAGACTTCCCATGTCCCAGTGCTTCATTTGCCAGCTCTAATTTGGAAATGACCGTGTCAGTTCTGTCCTTTCAGCTGGAACCTGTCTTTCTGTCTCTCCGTGAGTCTGTCTCTCCTCTTTCTGTCTTTCTGTGAGACTTCTTCTACCATGGAACACGTCTTACCATTAACAAGCAAAACTTCTCCGCGTCCTCATCAGAGGTCCTGGTGTGTTTCTCCACTACCAGCACAGCCCACGTCCTGCATGAAAGGGTCACCAGATGAACGTGGACAGGAGGTTTTGGCAGTCCTTGTGGCTTTGGCAATGGTTTGGTTGGTGCTGAGCACACCATGTATAGCCAGCTGGACTCCACAGGGAGAGGGGGAAAAAGAAAACAACCACACACACATGCAAAAATCATCAGCCAGGCTCCTTTTAAATGATTAATGCAGTGCACAGAGAAAGGCTTTTCAGCTCTCAAATCTTCACATGATTATATAAACCTTAACTCATTGCAGCTAGCCAGGACCTGTGTTTGTTTGTGGGCATTAACAGCTGCTATGGTGTTATAATTAGAGCAGAGAGAGAGGAGTCCCATGGGGAAACAGAGGAAACCCCAAATTGCTCAAGTCATTTAGACATTCAGAGAGATAAAACACTGCAGAGAGGTTCTGGAGTGAGCAGTGCTCAAGGGAGGGAGGGGGTACGGCCACCACAAAAGTTGGTGCTGCTCTCTTGGAGCCATACAATTAATTATGGTTATTAATTTTTTAGGATGCTACAGTAATAATTAGTGCAATAATCACCTCAGCCACTGAAACCATAGAATCACAGAATTATCAGGGTTGGGAGGGACCTTAAAGATTATCTAGTCCAACCCCTCTGGCATAGACAGGGACACCTTTCACCAGACCAGGTTGCTACAAGCCCCGTCCAACCTGGCCTTGAACACTCCAGGGATGGGGCAGCCACAGCTTCTCTGGGCACCCTGTGCCAGGGCCTCACCACCCTCACAGGGAAGAATTTCATCCTAAGATCTAACCTAAACCTGCCCTCTGTCAGTTTAAAGCCATTGCCCTTGTCCCATCACTGAATATCCCTGTCCAAAGTCCCTCTCCAGCTCTTCTGGAGACCCTTTAGTCTCCCTTGAGCCTTCCCTTCTCCAGGTTGAACAGCGTGGTCCTACTGCCCCATTCCCCAGCCCTTTCTTGGGCATCTGTCCAGGAAGAACTTCCATGTGACCCCAAATTCGTCCCTAGAGAACAGCTTTCCCCAAATCCATCGCCCCTCTCTGTGCTGGTGACTCCCATGGCCTGTCCCAGGAGTGCTCACATTTGCAGCAGGATGCTGTGATTTCTCCCTCTGTTCTCCTGGCTGTGGACATCATGGCCCAGGAGACAGCTGAGGGCGGGGGACAGCTCATTGATCTGAGAGGTTTTGCTTCATCTTAGGGCCTTGCAAGCAATTACCTTCCTCAGTGAGGAGTGACCACAGAGGCTACTTCCCATCTCACAGCCTCCCACCTCCACCCACCCCTCGGATGACTCAGGAGGACAGGAATGCCCCAACTTCCCTCCAGCCCCTGTCCTACCCATCTCACCAACTGGCACCTCACGCGTGAGGATTCAACTCAACCAAAAATTAACACATTTTGCAATGCCCACACCCTGGAGAAACACCAGCCAACCCGCACCATCGAAGAAATAACTCTGAAACCCTCTGAAAACCCTCTGAAACCCTCTGAAACCCAAAAGTCAGCTCTTCTTCTCCACATCCGACCTCTCCTTCCCCCCACCATGCAAATCCCAGCTGCTGCTCACAACACCCAGGCCCTGGTGGTGACCCAGCAGGTGACATCGCCCAGCCTCCTGGGGACTTGCGTAATGGGGAAGTGTCAGAGATTAGAGACAAGAGACCAGCGGCTGCAATATAAAAGCAAACTGAATAATTAAAGAGAGGAGCTGTTCCTCGCAGAGAACAAAATGAAAGAGTTGTGTGATTTGAGCAGAAGTGACCTTTACACTTCATTACAAGGAGGTGGCGTCCTTATAGGGTTATTAATATTTCCAGCTGAATTAGCTTGGGTTAAAAATGGCTCAAAGAAATGAAGAAGGAAAGGGAGGGTGAACAAAAATATATCATTATGTCTTTTTCTCCTCCTCTTTGCTTTTTACTTTTTTTTCTTTTTTTTTTGTAATTTGTTGACTTGAAAGCAGAAGGGGCTGAGTGGCCATGAGGAATGAGGCTTCATTAGAAACAGGGAGAGCTGTAGGGTGACCTGGCTGAGGGATCTTCCCTCCACCTTGGCTGTGCTTCAGAAGAAGCCTGTGGTGCCTCTGTGGCTGTTTCCACGTTCTCATCCAGGGCACAGAGGGAGCTGTCACTCACCAAGCTGCAGAGACATCACGGGACTGACGTTCAGGTGGTTTTGAGCCAGTAGTGGAGCTCAGTGTTGCTGCTGCTGGGTCCACATGGGGTCAGCAGGATCTCCTGGGGCACACGTGCTCCTGTGGGTGCTGTTCATCACCCTGTGGGCCAAGTGACTCCCCTTCCCACAAAACGTCTGTGTGCAAATGGACAGCCCTGCTCACCACATTTTAACCCATCCTGACACAAGGGACAGACAAACGCCCTCCCTCCCAAACAGACACAAAGCCCAGACCTTCACTAAGGCTATTTTAGCAGAGGGCAGACCACAGAAATCCTACAGAAAATAGAGCTGCTTCAGTTCTGCACTTTCATCCCAAAATTCATGCACACTCAGGAAAGGACTCTCACCTCAGCACGTCCCAGCAGGTGCAGCCCCACACAGCCCCACAAAACCACGACTGCCAATAACATCCCAAAGCACTGGGTGAATCAAATGAGTGAAGTTGAGCTCAGCTCAACCTAAGTCCAAGCTGCAATTTTGCTGCTCAGAGCCTCAAGATGAACACAGTTGTGCTTTTTGCTCTGATCAGTCTCATCATAGTCCCATCTCTGACTCTGAGATGCAGAAGTGCTGCTACCTTGATAATGCAGCCAGACACTTGGTTGCTCCTCCTCAAGCCTGGCCTGAACAATTTCTTTTGCTGCCTCTCTCTGCCCGGCAATAACAGGCACCAGGAAAACCCACAGGAGCAAACAGAAGAGGAGAGAAATACAAAAGCAGGTGCACAGCAATAGGGAAGGAGGGTGCTGTGGTGGAGCCTGCAATCACTCCCAGGGCCTGCCCTGTTACCACAGTGCTTCCTTCCACACCACCCTTCCCACCCTCCCAGAGGCACAGCAGGCTGCCTTCCCTGCCCCACTTGTGGAGGAGCCCCTTGCAAATTTAACGCAAAAACACAACTCAAATAAAGGCTCAAGGCTGTTGAAGTGATCGTGAAATGGACACGGTGGCAGCTGCCTCTCCTCCAGTGGCTGCTGAATCACAGCCCCTCACTTATTTATAGGCCTCCCCAGGGTGCTCGCGGGCGAGCGGATGACAAATGCCAGTGAACATCCACCCTCACCCCCACGAGGCGTTGTTACCCTGGCTGCAAAGGAGATGCAGAGCGAGGAAACAACACCCTGTCAGCCGTGCCAGACGGGTGGAGAGGAGGCAGGCAGAGCACCCCAGACACCTCACCCACCAGCCGGTGCCTCCAGCAGCGTCACCTTGGGTGCTGCTCCCAGCAAACGCTCTCGCCCTCCAAGATGTAGCTCATGTCCAGTACTAATTCCTGCGGTTCCTGATGCCATCTTCACTCTGACAAAGGGCAGCTCTCTTGTGGCCACAGTAAAGAGGACACTGGTGCACAGAGCAGGCTTATCTGGGTTCTGAACTGATTCCAGGGATGAAGGCCAACACGCTGATGCTCCAGAGGGAGAAGCAGAAGTAGATGCTGAGATTCAAAGTTTTCCCCTTATTGCTGGAGGCTATTGCACATGGGCCAGGCATTGAACAGTTCCAAGGGCAAGAGAGGGGGAAATTCAGACTTGATACGGCCTTGGTGCTGGGAGAAGGCGTGAATGTGAAGGGAGAGGAAGGAAAAGGCTGACTCTTCCCCAGACTGGGTCAGGGAGGTAGGAATACCTCTCAGGGAAAGCAAAAGTGAACAGTACCACCTTGTTCTGTCCTGAAGAGCATCCCTCCAAGGTAATCCCCACCGGGGCTGTGCTCCAGAGGGAAGGAAACACCTCCCTTGCCATAGTGCCAGGGAGCTCTCCCTGGGTGCATCCACAAACTCTGGTGCTGTACAGCTGACAGAAGCAGGAGCCAGGCAGCAGGATCTCCATTATCAGAGATGATTCACAGGCCACAGAGATCACAGCTTGCCTTGTAGATGTCACTGAGACCTGGCAGTCCAGGAAAAGCATCTTGTTTATAAACTGGGAGGAATTACGACTGCTGAGGTATAGCCCACACGGGAGCTGCTGCCTCCTTTCCAGAACAGAATGACTCTTTAAATGATACATGAGGCTGCAGGACCCCTCCCCAGGGCTCTGTAGCTGGGAAAGGGCCACCTGGGCAGGTGTGTGAGCCCTGTCACTCACAGCCAGACCAGGGCTTCCATAGGCTTCCTGGTGTTAGTGGCACTGGGCTGCTGTAGCTGGTTTTTAATTCAAGCCATCGTTCATAGATTAAATCTGAAGTGGCTGTTTGGACTAGACGTGTTTTCTGTGAAAACTGTCACGTGGGCCGAGAAAGTAATGGGATTTACAGGGAAATGTAATGATTTACAGGGACTTGTTCTGGTGCAGTTCCAGGTGGCCGCAGGAAAGCCAGGGAGCTGCTCTGTGAGGGAAGCTGGGATTCCTGTGGAGTTTTTTGGTTGAAAATCTCTGAGGTTTGATTTAGGGCTGAGCTCACAGTGAGGCCAACAAGACCACTGATAAAGCCTTTCCCTCGACTCTTCAGTTTCATGATGTTTTTAAGTACACAGTTCCAGCTCCTAGGTGGAATTAGCTGATGGCATAAAATGTTATTGAAGCATGAGCTGGAGCCAGAGAGACATAAAGGTCATCTACCTCTTGTTTTCTTTGCTTCGACTTCCTTTAGCCAAACCCACGACTGATCTGAAAGGAGTAGAGGCAGCAGCAGCCCCACACACCTGGCTGAGATCCACTGGGAAATGCAGCTGTGGAGCAGTGGGGAGAAAAAGAGGGAAGAGTTAAGAAGAGGAGAGAAGAGGCACAGAAGACTCCTTGCTAATCTCACCAAGCAAGTCCCACTTTAACTCCACTAACACAGAAAGCAGAAACAGCAGTAGCTCATCATCTGAAGACTGTGACACGAAATTTATCTTTTTTCATTGCTTTCACAGCAATTTTGCACCGTGTTTGATAGCTGATGTGCATATCCAAATTCATGCAGCCCTACCACCCCTCTCCCTCTGCCTACTCGCACTCACCCACGCTCTTCTGCGTGTGACTCAGGATGAAAAGGGATTTAGAAAGATGCAGGGAACGTTTACAAGCCACCCACCATTTCACCCCCAGCCTGGATGGCCACATTAGCACGCCCAGGTTGCATTCTGAGGTGAACCCCTGAGACAGGCTTTTCCTCTGTCCCCTGCACAGCCAGGCACAGAGCAAAGCTCTGCCTCAGTGTTTACTGCGGGCTGGGCACTGCAAGGCTGGGTTTGCTTCAAGGCAAATTTCCCAACTTCTTGCTCAATGCCTTGTCCATGTATCAGCCCAAGAGTGGCCGCTGCAGCAGACCCCAGAGACCTCCTGCCTGTGGCCTCACAACGAGGAGGTCACTCGGTCCCACTGGGCAGTGCAGGAGGGTGGGAAACGCTTGGAGAACAGCCACAGCCTGTCCCGTTCAGGAGCACCAGCAAACACACCTTTGGTTGTGGGGAAGTCTGTGGCTTTTCCTGGGCTGGTTGAGTTCAGTGTGGAGGCTCGAGCCTGTGAATTCCCCAGCAAAACCCCCGCGGCGTGGGGGCACTGGGGCAGGACCCAGTAGCACAAAAGGAGCAGCACAAAATCCCCCCCAGCAGCAGCTGTCAGGGACTGGCAGGGGACAAACTAACCGGGTTTGGGTGACAAACCCAAGGCAGTCTCCCCCCTCAACACGGCTGCTGAGAAGCCATTTAGGGGAGTGTGTCACCACTAACATCATCCTGTTTCCATGGAGACCAGATTAACAGAGCTGTCGAGAGGAGCTGCACTCCTAATCTCTCCCGGAGAAAAGAGCTTGCTGATACAAGAGACTTTTAAACATCTTTAATCCAAATTCAGGGTTTTCCTTCCCATGTTCTCTCTAATCCTTCTAGAGGTTGCCAGCCCCTCTCAGCCCCGAGCCCAGCACAGTAGCATCAAACAGTGCAGTCACTCACAGCCTCTGCAGTCCCTTGCTAATGTAAAATTTGCTATCTCTGTCTCCAAAAGTTTGGCTGTCTTAAAAATAACAATTTTCCCGGCCCATCATGTGTGAGGGTCCTGAAAAAGGATGTCTCCATTGGTGCACTCAGCCTGTTTTCTGGAGAGGGAATTAGGTCCTGAGGACAGAGATGGAGGCACCTTCCTCCATCAACAGAAAGATGCAGGCCCTGCTTTCTGCGTTGCATGAGACACTTTCCATCGGCTTTTTTTCCCCTGAGCTTTTGCCTTTCCTGTGTTGCATCCCAGATAAGAGCAGATCCCGCAACAGCGCTGGATAATTTGCCCAGTGGAATGGTGCACTGCAATTGCACAGTTTAACCTAAGGATTTATGGAATCTCAGACTGGTTTGGGTTGGAAGGAATCTTAAAGACCATCTGGTCTAACTCCCCTTGCCATGGGCAGGGACACCTTCCACTATCCCAGGGTGCTCCAAGCCCTGTCCAAGCTGGCCTTGGACGCTTCCAGGGATCCAGAGGCAGCCACAGCTTCTCTGGGCACCCTGTGCCAGGGCCTCCCCACCCTCACAGGCAAGGATTTCTCCAATATCTGATGTAAATCTACCCTCCTACAGCTCAAGGTTATTCCTTGTCAAAAATCCCTCTCCAGCTCTATTTCCCTCTCCCTCCAGACCCCAAATTTACTTCTATTTTGGGAGGTAGGAGCACAGACCCCAAATTTACTCCTGTTTTGGGAGGTAGGAGCACAGTTACCCTGTTCTCTACTTCCACCAGCCCTGCAGATTTAAGCACACCAGAACGATGTCAGCTTCCCCTCCAGATCTTTTCTTGGACTGTCCTTTTCCTGATGGACAATTCATATCTCCAAACGCTCCAGGAGTTCCCACACCCTCCCTGCCCATCCAAGGCAGGCATCCGCATTTTCAAACCACCAGGCAGGGCCTTTGCCAAACAGCTCTCGTTGATTTTTGTTTTTTCCAGCGGGTTTCTCACTGATTAAGCCTCATGTACCTCTCCAAGCCTCCAGGCAGGTGGGACACTGCACACAGCCCTTTGTGCTCTGCGCTGAGGGCCACGCTGAGCACTCCCCGTGTGGCTCATAGAGCACTCCAGCTGTGCTGAGTCAGAGCCATTTGGAACATCTCTGCCTGCTAAGCTGAACGAGCCACCAAAGGCTCTGCCACCTTCCTGTTGCTTCCAGAAGTCAGAAGAAATTTGACTACTTGCTTCTCCTTGCCTTTTCCCCAAAAAGCTTGTCAGGAGGATTGTGACAAGGTTTGACAGTGCCAGAATGATGGAGAAAAAGTCAGTGTGACTGGGAAAAGTACAGTTCAATGTCAGTTTTGTTCCTGCTCCCCTTGCCGGAGGGGCTGGTGATGTTCTGCACATCTGGAGGCATAGCTGTGGCTTTTGCACGGCCTTGCCCCAGAGGCCTGGAGCTTGTAAATCAGCTGCACCACAATGTCTCACCTACATCAGCCCTCCAGCCCTTTCCTGGGATCCTGCATGTGCTGCTGGCTCGGCACACAACACACCTGCAAGCCTGAAGCTTCCCAGAAGCTCTAAAACAGGCACAGCACGGATCTGGGAAAGGCCAGGCTGAGCCCATCTGTGTCCTACAGCTGTGGGCAATGAAGGGTTAGTTTCTCTCCAGGCTCTGAAGGCACATCTCTGAAGCATCAGGCTATTTCTGCTCAGCATGTCTGATTTCAGATGAGAGCTCTGCTGTGGGATAGAGCTGGCGTGTGGGATAAGAGGGAATAAAATTATGCACAGGATATTTTGGTGCAGGGTCTCCTACACCTACTTCCATTGTCCTCCTCTGACTGAAGGCTCCATCTGGTTTGTTCATGGCTGGGCACCGTGGCTGGAGGGCAGCAGAAGGGGAAGCAAGGAGTAAGTTAAAGCAGGGTGCTGCAAGAGCTGTGTTTATAATGCCTGCAGCTACAAGTGACTGATTTGGGGGTTTTTTTAATTAGTATTATTATTTTTGGTTGTGTTTGTGGCTTTTTTGTTGGGGTTTTGTGGGGATTTTGGGGGGGGGGGTTTGTTGGGTTTTTTTGTTTGGTTGGTGGGGTTTGGGAGTGTTTTGTTTGGCTGGTTTTGTTTGGGTTTTTTTGGGGGTGGTTTTTTGGTTTGGATTTGGGGTTTTTTTGGTGGTGGTGGTGGATTTTTTCGTTTTTTTGTTTTGGGGGTTTGTTGTTGTTGCTGGTGCTTGGCCAGATATCAGCCCCTGGGCTCTGCCTTGTGTCCACAGCCACTCTGGGCCAGGACTTTCATGTCCTCCATCCCACCCTGCCCACTGGTCTCTCAGAACACATGATGATGAAACTTGCAGAATGTTATTACTGTTATTTTTATTATTATTATTCACGTTTGGAGCCAACAGGTTGTTCTGTCCCCACCACGGCCACGTGTAGAGCCCCAGTGACCACAGCCAGGGACTGTCAGGAAGGATGACCTGCAGCCTCTGCTGAGGCCAGCACTGCCCCGGGGTTGTCAGAGGAGCGTGGGTGGCAGGAGGGGTTGGGAAGGAGCTGTACAATGTACAAAATACAAAAGTACATATTCTAGCACCGTCTCCTTAAGCTGTTAAAGCAGGTGGGGCAGTGTTCTTTATGTCTTCCAGGACATACCCCTGATAACTCCCTCTGGGGAGATATCTTCTGTTCATGAGCCAGCTGTTAAAACCAGGTGGGGCAGTGTTCTTTATCTGATAACTCCCTCCAGAGAGATACCTCTCTGTTAATGGGCTATCAAGCCTCACTGCATGACTCATAAAATTACATCCTCCCATTGTGAGATGCTCCACCCAGGGGGAGGAACCAAGCATTCCCACCTGGATATAATCTGAGGTTTGGAACACCACAGCCAGTCTTGCCTGCTGAATTCCCAGAGGTCAAGAGCTTCATAATCACCACTGGACCTTCAGAGGAACACCAGACCCTTCTACATGATCACCACTTTAACAGAACCACATCTGTCACTTTGACAGGACTGCAGCCACCACTTAATGGGACTGCTGCCACCACCCTGCCCAACAGGGTGTCAGGCTGTACCCTGACTGTCAGTTTAAGCCAGTGCTTCTGTATTATTGCCTTTATCTTAATTTTCCTATTAAACTCTAATTCTGACTGGGAATCTCCCACTGGTTTGCTTTCACGCCATCACAGCACAGCGCGCAGCTGAAGAGGCTGGCACTGCCTTCCTCCCCGCACCTTCCAGACCCGGCAGAGCAGGAGCAGCGCTGTCCAAGGTGCTGGGGCCCCTTCCTGCACAGCGGGGCCGCGGACAGCGAGCGGGGACTCTGCTGAGTCGGCCGGGCTGTCGGGATGATGTGGCTCCACAGGATCTGTCACGCTCCGCCACCGTGCCTTGTTTTTGCTGGCGGGCAGCAGCTCAGCCACGGACAGGCAAACCAGGGGGAGGGAAGCGGGAAGGAGAGGGGGCAGACGAGATAAATAGGTAGCGTGAGCATAATAAAGGAGGACAGCTGGCCTAGAAAACTCGAGAGATAAATCAGTAAGAGGAAAAAAAGAAAAAAAAATAAATCGGGAAACTAATTCCAAAGCGTGAGGTTCCTGCTGAGCCCGCAGGAGAGAGGTACCTGGTAGCACCCTCTCCCCCCGTGACTCCCTGGTGCCGAGCAGCTGCCACAGCCCTTCACATCAGCAGGGTTAAAGCCATGGAAAAGCAGGGGGCTTTCCCCAGGAGCAGGGGCTCTGCTGGGCAGGACAGGGGTGGCTGCTCAACCCGCAGCACAGACTCATCAGCCCGGGCCATGCTGGGTCTCTGCATCCCTGGAGGATGCAAACAGGGCTGAAGGGAGCAGCAGGGACTTGTCTTTGCCTCAATATTCCAGTCCTTTCCTTGCCTTGTCTTTCTTTGAGACTCCGAACCCTGCCAAAGGAGCTGGGCAAGTGTCCCTGTCCTGCCTTAGTGCAGTACTAAACCCCACGGAGCTCTGTGGAGGCCAGAGATGAGGGCTTTCCACCCTCTCAGCTGGGCCAGTGTGTCCACACAAAGCACCAGCAGTCACCAAAGCAACTGAGGCTGAAGGACATTTCACCATTCAGGTCCTGTAATGCACCACAGCACAAGACGTAGGAAGGTTCATTAACCTCTTCAGTAGCAAAGACGCCAAAAAATGCACCCTGCTGCCCTGAGCGGGATCTCACAGGAGCTCCAGTGGCCCGGGCAGAGACACAAATCTCTGTCTCAGCTCAGCGTTTTTCCCGTGCAGATGAAGCTGGCACATAAACACGCAGCACCAGTGCGTTCACAGATGGCACCAGCAAGCAAAGTTGCCCAAAGTCGCAAACAAAATAGGAGGAAAGCTAGAAAAGGTTGAAACACGGGACCAGCCAGCAGTTTATGCTTTCCAGATGGACAGAAAAAGGAACTACGAAAGAAAACAGAGCAGAGCTTTTATCCCCTTCCAGCCACCCTGCCCACAAGCCTCTCCCCCAGCACGGGAAAGGCAGCTCACGCTGAATCCTCCCCACAGGTACCCACAGCCCTCCCTGCAGTGCCCGGAGCTTCCGGAGAAGTGCACGCAGTCGCCACCAAGTCCGAGCTAAGTGGCAGCTCCCATTTGCCCAGCTCTAATTGCCAGCTGAGCAGACGGCTAATCTCCCGGAACGTGCTGTGATAAGGGTGCTGCTGAGTCCCCGTAATTGCTTAAGAGCTGCCATCGAGGATGCCGGGAATTGCCCAATTATTCTCCTCTCCGGTTTCTCCACACCCCACGTTCCCTCCCTCCCCCTCTCTAAGTTTTGTAAATTAGAAAAGAGCTGCTTTTTTTTTTTTTTTCCTCTCGGAAACAGCTGGCACAGGATTTCTCAGCGGTTCAGTAGGGATGAAGAGATTACACCTGGGCTGGCTAATCCTGTGCGGGCAGGGAGAACAAAATGCGGGGAGCAGCAGCGGGGATCCCACTGGAAGCAAAGGGGAGGGAAGGCTGCACTCACAGGTGATGCCTTGAGCAGAATTCATCCCAGCAAGCCAGCACTGGCCCTGAGTACAAATCACATCCCATTTCCAGCTCCTCAGTGGCTCTATTGAGCAATAAATCAGCTCCTTGTCCGAGCTGGCTGAAACAGTCACACTCTCACGGTTCCCTTATTCAGTGCTGAGAAGTTAAAATCTTCCTGCCAAGGCCAGCAGGCTGGGGAGAGTCAAATATCCAAATCCCCTCAGAGCTCAGCAGTGAAAAACAGAACAAAACAAAAAAGCCAAAACCTACATGACAGAAAAGTCCCTGAACTGCAGGTCAGCTGCACATCTCCATTTGTTCAGCTGTTTTTCTCCAGATGATGCAGTGGGCCAAGAAATCATCTGGTATCCTCAGAGGGGCAAACAAGCCAGGCCACTGTCTAATCCAAGGCTGATCTACACACACGGGCAGCAGGACCCAGCTCCCAGCCCTTGGCTATCTTTGCAGCTGTTTAAAGCTTGGATTTCTCCCTAATTGCTTCGTGACTGTCCCTTAGATGCCACTTTTAAGCCCCAGAATTGCAGCTCTTCTTTGAACTTACAACACGGGCAGAAGTCGTCAATGCCACCCGAAGGACTGAGGGACTCAAAGTCCATTGATTTTTATGGGATCAGGTTTGCTCTTCTGTAAGGAGTTCCTAGAAGTTTGGATACAGACACATTAAAGATGCAGCACCTCCTGCAGCACACCCAGTCTGGACACCGAGGTGGGTTTGGGCTCTTTTTTGTGCTCTGCACTGCCAGCACATGCCCTAACCCAGCTGCAAACCACAATAACCACAGCACCTCTACCTCCGGCACATCTGCAAGTGGCTCTCCATCCCACAGCCCACTCTTGCTATCCCACCCATTCCAGACCTTGAAGGCACCAGGCAGAACGACTGTAATGCCAATTCCTGCCCTGGTGTAGTTTTGAAGACCTCTCAGTGGCCCCTCTCAGCTGGGTGTGAGCTAACACTGACCCCAAAGCCACTGAACACAAATTCACCCCATCCCACTCATGGCAAGCTGGAAAGTGAGATGAACCAACAGAGGACAGAGATTTCCAGCAAAGGGGAGAAAAATGGAGCAGAACAGGAGAAAAGGTGACTTAAAATCCCACAGCGCACCTTCAACTCAATGAACGTCACCCACCACGTTGCAGGAGAAGAGTTAGGGATCACTCAGGCAGATCTGAGCTAGAATTTAATTTACTGAGTGGGTAATAGGCTGGTAAATAAGATAACATGTCGGATTTGCTGATCCCTTAATACCCACACGTTCACTCATAGCTATTGTACGTTGATATAAGCACTGTAATTTGACATATAAACAAAGGTATGACAGTGAACACAAAACTACCAGGATTAACAAGATTATAATTAAGTAGAACATCTAATTCATAGTGCCTGTCGATGTTGGTGACCACCTGAGCATATTTTCTCACCAGTGATGTTTTCCATCTCTCTTCGCTCTGGCTGGGACAGGAGCTGAATAGTTAAAGTTACATCCCATGACTTTAATGAAATTACAAATACAGATATTTGAGGCACTGTGCATATCCTCTATAAACAGGGAATCACAGAGGACTCTCATGTGAACACATCCATTCCCAACACACCCAAGTACAGTCTCAGAGGTCTCTCTGGGATGTATTTCAGAATAACAAACATTTTGTTCAGCATCGAGACAAATGTCTTGGGTCTCAACAGAATTACATTCCCAAATAAATCCTTGTTGCTTCTGCACAACACACGTGGCAGCAGGGACAGTTTGCCATTTGTTCCCATTTCGCTGGGCCCATACTCCAGGTTCTAACAGAGCACAGTTCTGTGCTGATTCAATCCCAGTGCAGTGATTTGGTTTATAGAATCATTTAGGTCAGAAAACACCTCTAAAACCATCGAGTCTAACCATTAAACATTGCATATGGTTAAGACAAAAGCTGTGGCCCTACTGCTGGTGGGATCATAAGTGAAGTTTACTAGATACCACCAAGACTGGAAACACTTTTTGAATAAAATAAATATTTTTTGAAAAACTTTTAAATTGAAATTATTTTCCCAAATTACCTTTTGACTCTCAGTGGGTAAGATGCCCCCATCACCTTCCCTTACAGTTATTGCTGTGGTGGATTGCACCTGTAACTGAGCTTGGATACAGCTGAGAGCTGTGGAAACATTCTGGGAGATGCCAAGTGCATCTACAATTAAGTGGGGGTCCTTTTCCTTAACTCTTTGTTGTTCAGACAATAGACCAGCCAAGAGCCATTGACTAGCTCCTAACACCAAAAAGAGGATTTTAACGGGTGTTCTTGCTTATACAAATCACTTGTTGCCAAGCTTAATTTATTTACCAAAACTTCAGCGTAAGTGCTGTTTATTTAATGCTCCTAATCCTGTTCCTGGGATGCCAGTCACAGCCCTCCTGGCTCATTTTGGAGAGGTGAGGGTTCACCTGTCCAGTCCTGTGAGCAGCCTGTACAGATGTATTTAGGAAAGATAAGCAGGGAGGTTTAAGTGCAGAGATATTAACCTGCAGTGACAGCTCCACTCGCCTGAGGCTCCGTAATGGATTAAGCATCACTTGTTGCTGGCCTGTCTTTTAACTACCATAGGGCTCAATTCCAGAATTCTGTGCTCCAGTTAAGGTTCCACGAGGTAGTAGGGTACATTGTGAGGGGTTAGGTAATTTTTGTGGTGCTGATATAAACAATCCCCATTTCAATTAAATTGTATCTCCAAAATAAATAGATAAATTATGTCTGATACTCTCTTTCCCTGCATTCCTCTGATGTAACACTCATTGAACAGCCACCAGCCTGGTTAGATCAATACCCCTTTTTCAAAGGAACCACATTGAAAACTAAGCAAGTACATTTCTACTTCATTTTTGGGGGTTGTCATTCACACATTGTGCTTACATTTCCCTCTGCCAAATCCACGTTAATGGGTGGGACTCCTAAATTTCTACAATTACAGCTTGCTTTTTAGTGATTGTCATTGCAATGCACTCAGGCTTGAACACGATTACAGCCCTTACCACATTGATTTGTGGAAATAAAAGACCTGGGGGGGGTTTCACCCCATCCATCAGGTTTGTTGATGGATAAATTAGATCTGGGTCACATTGCTGGGGTTTGGTATTTTGGAATAACCCGGTGTGGCTCCTGGAAAGGGAAATAGGACAAGCCTCAGTGGGGAGGCTCTGAGCTGGTTACCCTTTCTAGTGAGTGGCCAGGGAGTCACCACCCAACGTTATTGTGATATTTAGCTCCACTGTTGTCTTTTGGTTGATCTCTTTGCACAATGGGATAGATTTTTAAAAGAGCAGGGAATTTGCCTTTTAGTGGCTTCAAGGCCTGGGGGTCTGTGGAAGCTGAGAGAGAGTAAAAAGCTGTTTAATGAATATATAGGGGTAGCAGGGGTTTGCCTCATTCCCCAGAGCCTATTCCCTTGCACAGCAAGCTGTTCTGAGTGTGGTGGAATGTGATTTATTGTTAGAATCTGGTTCCCCTGTTAAAAACACCCCCAGCCCCCAAAAGCCATCTGCTTCACCTTGGGTTTAATATGATCTCCCCCCATCAAAGAGACATCACAAAGACCCACCTCCACTCTTGCCAGGCTTCTGGCCATGTTTTTCTTGAAAACTATCTAATTGAAGAAGGTCCCACAGAACAGCTCTGCTGGTATTTCTTTGGTTGTCCCCTTGGGGCCCAAGGAACACTTCAGTTTTAATGAGAGAGGCCACCTTAAACTGCAATTCACCTCATTCACTCTCTTCACTACTCTCATCCCTAAATTCCCAGTCAGGGTCCCTCCATATAACTCCATTCCAGTCTTCCAGGGATGTAATTAACTAATAGATCTTTATGGAGCCTGTGGGATTTGAGACCAAATTTATCATAAATTCTAGTTTGTCCCCTACTCTTTTTCCTTCCCCCCACCCCAGTTGTTCATGCAATTGTTCTATTCACAGAGATAACTGCATTTCTTGTCCCTTCCTTTGTTCAAACTCATCTTGTAGCATTCTCATTTCCTTTTCTTTGTATTCCTTACAATGACACGCTGCTTCCAAACACATTTACAACATCTCACACATTATTCCCTTTTCTTCACCATTTTTCGGTTTCCCCTCTCATGCAGTTCAACTGTTCCTCTGTCTTTACCCCAATTACACCAATTTTTGAACACTCAATCCTCAAAAAGTCTTGGGGAAGGTCTAATTCCTTGCCTCCCTAAACAGCCAGTAATTGAATCTGCCACCCCACTGCCTGTGCCAATTTTGTCACGGCAGAAGAGCCAGAGACCACTCGGGTGGGTCTGAGCTGGGGGGGTTAATTTATGGAGTCCTAACCAGCAGATTTAGGCATGCAAATCCCAGTCCTGCCTTCCACAGCGACAGCAGAGACAACCTCCCCATTGCTGTGCTCATCCCAGGGCTCCCACACTCCATAAGAACAATGGAATTCATTCCCACCCGGGCCCTGCAGAACAGAAGCACCTCCAGCCCTTTCCCATCCACAACACAGAGGTTTTCCCAGCTTTCCCCTGCAGAGGAGCCAAACTCAGCCCTGAAACCACCCAAAATCCCAGAGTCCCAGCTGCCCTTGCATCCTCCAAGAGATCAAGGAGCCTAATTCCTGCATCCCACTGGATAAGGAAGGGAAAAACAGGAGTTCCAGAATCCAGAAATCATTTAGAACCTCAGAACACCAGTAACTCCCTAAAATAGTGGCCACACCTTGGTTTGCTGAGGATTCCTTTCCATAGATACAACCTTTGGAAAATCCACCTGTACCTTCCAAATCCAAGCGCTGAGGGGTTTGGGAATCACTTCCAAAGGGGCAAGAGCTCCACATCCCAAATCCCAGCCCTTTCCCAGGGGATGGATTCCCATCCAAAGCTGCCTGGGGCCCCTCCCACCCCACAGAGGACACCAGGAGGTGACAAATGCTTCTCTTTATTGGAGTTGGGATCACGAGGACATTCCCGGAGGGCAGAGCCTTTTCCAGTACATTCCCAGGAGCATTCCCAGGGCAGTCAGGCTCAGCAGAGTGGCTGCTGCCAGCAGGAGCCCCTGGATCACCAAGGGAATTCCTCCATCGGTGCCTGGAAGGGATAAAACCCACTCAGCACTCATTTATTGGCTTTCCAGCCTCCATCTAATTCTTGGGAATCTTTGGGAAGGAGCCCCCAGAGCAGCTCTGGGGGGTTGGTCCTGGAGGTCCCTTTGGGAAATCACTGGGAATTCACAGTGGGATCAATCCCCAGATGATCAGCCCCCTGCAGATACAATCCCACAAAGACCCCACAATGACTCCTACCCTGGGTGGTGTTCCCAGCTGATCCTGGACTTCCAGAGGGGCTCACTGATCCCTGAGCCGGCTCCAGGATGAGCAGGGGTCCCACGGAGATGTCAGCCTCAGTTGGCCCTGAGAGCCCACCTGGAAAGAGATGGGAATGAGTTCCCAGGAGAGGGAATTCCTGCTCGGGCTGGAATTTGGGAATTACAGAAAGACAGACACCAGAAGAGCAGAATTCCAAGGGTTTTAAATGCAAGGACACAGTCAGGATAGAATCATGGAATGGTTTGGGATGGAAGGGACCTCAAAGCCCACCCAATGCCACAGGCAGGGGCGCCTCCCACTACCCCAGACGGCTCCAGCCCAGCCTGGGACACTTCTAAGGATGGACAATGGTGCCGGGTCCTCCCCACCCACAAGGAATTTTTTCCAATATCCCCCCAAAATTCCCCTCTTTCCTTTTCAAATCTCTTCCCTAAGGACACCAGAGAGGAGCTGGAACTGTCCTGAAGCTGTGGCCCGAGGGGCCCTGGGGACACTTTTGGGACACACCTCGCTGGCTGGGGCTGTCTCTCCTCACGCGCCTGCCCATCCGTGAGGCTGGAGCACGGAATTCCCAGGAATCTCCTCCAGGAGAGGGACAGCTGCCGGTGTCACAGCAGCTGCAGATGGCCGCGGTGCCCTCCAGAGGTGCCCACCTGGAACAGAATCACCCGTGACCCCCCTGCTGCGGGCGGGTCCCCTCCCCACACCAGGGACACTCACAGGCCGCTGGCTTTGCTGAAGGAACAGGCTTTATTCCAGGGATTTGGGGCTTGGGCCGCCGGGGACACCCGCAGGTGGCAGCTGATGTAGAGCTGGCAGGGGAAGACAGCGAGAGTTCATTAATCTTGGAGGTTTTAGGGCTTTTTTCCATGGAGAAACCAGGAAAGGAGGAGGAATGGTGGGAGCAACACCTCACCAAATTCCCGGCGTCTCCGGCAAATTTGAAGGCGTCCACCAGGAACCGCAGCGACTCCGGCCGGGGCCGAGGGGACACGAAGGCTGAGTCGGTGTCCTCTGCCCTGCCGTCCACAAGGCACCTGGGGAAGGGAATACAGGATTTTCCACGGGAATTGGGGTTTCTCCACGGGAATCTGGAATTCTCCAGCCAGCCCCAGAGCCCAGCCTCACCCGCCCAGGTCGATGAAGGCATAGCGGGGGGACGAGCTCCTGTCGGGGGTCGTGGTGGCCACGCACTGATCCACGAAGAGCCGCAGGGGCACGTGGCCCTCCGAGGTGACATCGGCCTGGAAGCGGAGGCTGTCCCCAAGCTGGAAGCCGTTGGAGAGCCTCTCCCTGCTCCAGTCATCTGGAATGCAGATCCCAGGGGATGGGGTCACTTTGGGTACCTCTTAAATGTGGGACAACCATGGGGTGGATTTGGGGGGGATTTTGGCTCAGTTAGGGCTCCTGGGATGTCCCCAGGAGCGGGGAGCTGGGGGACACGAGGCCACCAGGGCTGCACCCACCGTCCATGAGGCGCAGGGAGAACTGGAGCCGCTCCTGGGCTGCCACCGTGGAGCGGAACGGGGCCCACGTGGGGTGCACGGCGCCGCTGCTCACGTTGCTCTTCCTAAAGGGAAGCAATGGGAATTGCCAACCACGGCACTGGCACCTCAGGGCCATGACAGCATGGGGACAGCCCCTGCCACTCACCTGGGGTAGTGACACTCAATGAGGACCTCAGTCGGAGTGGCCCTCACGATGAGGGGGTTGCTGGAAGGGGTGGGTTTGTAGAACAGGGTGGTTCTGTAGATCAGGGAGTCTGGGGTCACCTGGAAGGAGGATTTGGGAGAGGGAAAAAAATCAGAGAAATTGACTCAGCATCAGCAGGGACTGCACCAGAACACAGAGGCCACATTCCCAATCCTACAGGACGCCACTATGCTGTGCTGGCATCCCAACAAGGCGCCAGCTTGGAGGAGGTCACAGAGCCTCCAGGACTTGAGCACAGCACCTCGGGACCCATTATCCCTTAAATTCCTGCATCCAAGTCCAAAACCCACTGCTGGGTGCGTGCCATCCATAATATCCATATCCTAAAATCCATTCCTGCTCCAGGCACTCCTCACCCCAAACCCGCCAGCACTCGCACCGGGGCACCTCCAGGGGTGACACCTTCACCCTGGAGCCACCTCCAGGGGACCCCAAGCCCTGGCCCCGGCGCCCCTCACCTGCAGGGTGCTGCCACACTCGTGCAGCGCGGCCACGAAGGTGACAAAGGCCTGGGCGGGGTTTGGGGACAGGGGCGGGCAGGAGGCCGTGCCCAGGCTCAGCTCCGCTGCCCGCACCGGGCGCCCGGTGCCGAAGAGGTCCCTGCGCACGGTGACCGCCAGCTGCCCCTCCTGGCACCGCACGGCCACCGCGGGGCGCGGGGACAGCGCCCGCAGCTGCGACAGATCCACCCGCGCCCAGGGCTGCGACACGGCGGGGACGCGGCTCCGCGAGGAGTCACCCCGCAGCCGCCACGGTCCGGAATTCCTCGGGGGAAAACCCCAGGGATCGGAGGATGCGGCCGCAGCCAACATCCAGCAGAGCAAAGCGACCCCAAAGCAGCTCCCAGACCCCATCCTGGCCCCGGGAAAAGCAGCGCATGGAAAAGGGGCTGCTCGGGAGCCTTTTATGGGAGCGTTCCCGGGGGAATCCCAGCCGGGATAACGGGATCCAGCTGGGGCATCTCCGCCGGGATAACGGGATCCACTTGAGGATCTTACTCGGGATAACGGGATCCACTTGAGGATCCCACTCGGGATAACGAGATCCATCTGGGCCCGTCTCTCCCCCTGTGATCGGGAATTGTCCCTTTTGTCCCGTGTTCTGCCCGGCTGCGGTGGCATCAGTGCCACCCGTGTCCCCCTCGCTCCCCGAGCCGGAGCCGATTTTGGCCAGCGAGGCTCTCGCGGACATTTCCCCCCTGATCCTCCCGGGAATTCCCCAAAATCCAGGCGGTACATTCAGAACTGGGGATGTGCCAACCCCACCCGGGCGCTTTGGGATCCGTCCGTGCCCGATCTCCCGGGAATGCGCCCCGGGGAATTGCGCCTGGGTAAGGAGGGCACCACAATGAGCTCATTTGCATGGAAAGCAGAGGGGCAGAGCCGGTCAGGGACTGCCAAGCGGAATCCAGAGATTAATTAGCCCGCGGGTGTTAATTGCGCTGATTGGCACCGCCGCTGGTGGGCACAGGAGGGTGACAGTGGCCCTGCGCAGCTGCGGGAGGGGCTGGGGACACTCGGGGGGTGGCACAGCCCGGCTCGGACGTCCCTGTGCCCTGCAGCCACTCCCGGAGAATTCCCACTCCTCACCCATAGGAATGGGAGAGTTGGGAGGGATTTTAGCCTCGGGATTTATTCCTGGTGGGGGTTTTTACCAGGAAACGGGGCTGCAGCATTTTGCTTCCATTTCTAGGATCCATGGGACGGGTTTGGGATGAGGGGATGCTCTCTGGTCACTTATAGGGGATGAGCTAAGCTCTGACCCAGCCCGAATTCCTGGCAGGAATTCTCGCCTCAGGTCCTGCTGTCCCCTGCAGCATCCATAATGTCACACCCACATTCCCACATCCCACTCTGGCACCATCCCGGTGTCCCGGCATTGTCCCGGGTGTTTTTAGGGATGATAAATAAATGATGGGACACAGAAAACCTCTCCAGGCCTCTCCATGAATTCCGCAGGAATGGGGCAGCTCCCAGCCTGGCTCATCCCGAGGCTGCCCTGGGATGTTTTATCCAGGGGGATGGGGCTGCTCGGGGGGCTCCAGAGGGATCCAGGGGGATGGGAGGGGATGTTCCTGCTTCCCACAGCCCCATTCCCAATCCCAGGATCAGGAATGGCCCTGGAAATCCAGGATTTGATCTGTCCCAACCTCTGTGGTACCCAGGTCTTCAGGGATGGGTGCCTGCTCCCAAAGCCCCATTCCTGCTGTTCCAGAGGGAAGGATCTGGGGTCCCAAAGAACCCTGCACAGCCCCATCCTGAGCTTTCCCTCTCCATGGCGGATTTCTCACCCCTTGGAACAACAGCTCAGCACCTCTGCAGGTGAAGGTCCCAGCCCCGTGGGTCACTCTGTGGTCAGTGCAATGGCCCCAAGAAACCTCCCACTCTGAAAGGTGCCTCCAGCTCCCGAGCAGCCAAGCCCTGCACCCAGGGGCCGCTCAGGTGGGTACAGGAGCAGAGTTCTGCCCAGGATGAAAAGATCACAGCACTTCCATTTCGTACAAACACACGGCTGAGCCCTCCCCGAGCCCTGTCCTGCTGTCCTGCTGTCCTGCTGCTGCCCTCCGCCCCGGGGGCGTTTCCGCACCGCTGCTCCGGGGCGATGCTCCGGAGAGCCGGCCCTGCGCTCCCGCTGCCTGCTCCCGCCACGCAGAGCCTCGTGCTCTTCCTTATGGATATTACACTTGGCTGACCCTCGGGAGCTCCACTAAAGCCTTTCCACAGCTGCTCCGGGTGCAGGAGCCCGTGTGCGGGGCGGCGGCAAGGCAGGAGACCATATGCTGCGGCATGGGGGACAATGAGCCACTCACTGAGACAGCGCGGCTGTGATGAGCCATTGTCATGACTGATGGCACAGGGACTCTGGGGGAGCAGATTTTCACAGCAGATAAGCCCCAATGAACAGAGAAATAACTTCCCGTGATGAGGGAAAGGTACAGAGTTCCAAAAGCCACGGTCCTGCGAGGAAGGAAACACTTGATTGCCAGCAAGGCCACGGAATTCTGCTACCCGGGCAGCAGAGCTGAGAAAATGCATCGTCCTGCCGGCCTTGGGAGTAGGGAATGAGCCAACACTTCAGTGGAGGAGGGGGGATGGGGCAGAACAGGCTCACAGGGCTGGGGGCTGCACATCTGCCCTGGTGCTGCAGTTTCACCTGCTGCAGAGAGCACCAGAAAACCGCGCAGCTAAAATGCATCTCCTGCAGCCCCCAGAACCCCCTGCAGAGGGGAAACTGAGGCACAGAGCCAAGGAGTCATTCCTGCAGAGCTGGGCACCCTCACACTAGGGAAAAGAAAGCTCTGAAACTCATTTTTGGTCTTCGCACCTCCCAAGTTTGTTCCCATGAGGAAACTCTGTTGTCTAATACTGGCTTGAGCACATCCCACAGCCTTCCCCACTGCCCGGGAGGAAGCTTTGCCACAGGAACTGCTGCCGAGCCACCTTATATTAGAATTTACTACAGCTCTGCCTGGAAGCCTGCCCTGTGCTTTCTATTTTTAGCTGCAGGCAGACCTATTCATATCAGTCAGTGCTGAAGCTCAGGTCCTTTCACAGCTTTGGTGCAGTAATTCAGGGACATGCATGAAGCCAGGTTCTCAGCTTTGGGGGCAGCTCACCAGGTTAGATAATAAACCCATGAGCTGAGTGCTCCCAAGGCTGGGGGGACCCGGGTTGTGCTTTGCTAAAGGCATTCTCATCACACACATTTATTCCACAGGATCACACCACTTCTTATGTGCAGAGGAAAGCATAGACTCGAATGTGATTTACCAGCTCATGAACTGCAAGGAAAGCAGGAGAAACGGGATGAGAGAGAGGAAGGGTCCAGGTGAAGGGGAAACAGCTCCACAAGGTTCCACACTGGTGGTGGTTTCCCTGCCTGTTAATTATTTTATCCTAAAATGCTTTTAGAAGAGAAGAACTTAATTAGTGCTTAACAGAGGACAAATGAAAAATGTGTGCTTTTACAGCTGGTCACGATGAACATACGGAGGGTAAATCTCAGAGCTCTGCAATAACTCAGGATGATTTGAGTAAACCAAGGCAGCAGCAGGATACAGATGCTTGGTGATGGAGCTCCCAATCAGCCAGACCTTGTTCTGACTCTTCATCACGCTTCCCCTTTCACGTGCGTGACAGCACGTGCCAGATCCACTCAGGTAGCTGACAGCCTGACAAACAGAAAAGCTCTCAGCACTGAGACTGATACACACCTCCTCCCCGAGAGCCCTGACATGGCCCACTGACATCACCACCACGCTTTATGGCAGCTAAACCCAACCTTGACAGAGGAAACCCGAGCACACACCCAGCCCGAAGGCAGCTCTTCCCCCTGCTTGGAGGAAAGTCACAGTCAGACACCGCCAGTCCAGCTGACAGGCATTTGTTTGGGCAAAATCTGTGGGTGTTGTTCTGGTTTTTGCTTAAGCCTTCTGTATAACCTTGGAGTCAGAATTCTTTCTCACACAGTTTCATGTAAACAATAACCAATGTTTACTTAACTGTCTATTCTGTTTTTCATTCCTTTTGTGATAAGAGAACTTTGATGAGCATACTTTTTCTCCAGTGGGATTGAGAAGGAAGTGACATGTCCTCCAATCCCCTGTGGAGTTGAGAATTGTATAAGACGTGACATATGTAAATAAAGTGGCCTTTTCCCTCCTTTCGGCTGAACCTAGCAGGTGCGAGAGCATCTTTATTGTATTTTCCCAGACACATGTGGGTTTAACCCCACCAGTTTTCCCAGGAAGGAAACACCTCGCAGAGCAGTTAAGCGGGATTCATCCTTCCTGGCTGCAGTGCTGATTCCTGCTCCTGTCTGCGGCAAGCAAGGAGCCTGGGGCTCTTCTGCTGCAGGGAGCTGCAGTCAAAGAGGTGGCAGGAGGGTCTCCACTGCTGGTCACTGCCTTTGGTCACTCAGGATGGCACCTGCTGGAAGCAGCCCCAGCCTTCCTGCCCCGAGGTGCCAGCAGAACTGAGGAAGCAAACAGGCGCTTTCTTTTCCTCCCATCCACGCACTTTCCAGGAGAAGCAGCGTCAAATTAATGGACAAAAAGAGCCCAAAACAAAACAACAAAGTGTGTGAGAGTATTAAACCCTTTTCCATCCGCAGTTTATGCTTCAGCTGCTACCTTGAGACGGGCACAGGAGCCAATGTGCCGTTTGCTTCACACAGCTCCTGGGATCTCCGTGGCACCGCTTACGCTTGGGTAGCTCAGCTTCTGGAGGCCATTAGGCAGGGTAATTTCACCAGTTCCTAAGCAAATGCCTGGAGGGGTCCTTGCAAAGCCAGCTCAGCGCAGCTGAAATATGGAGGAAATGTTCGTTTGAATCCTAAGGAGAAATGTAATGACTGCTTTGTAGTAAAGCACATTCAAATCAGCCCCACTTTGGCTGATCAAGGCACGATCTCAGCAGCACTCTCCAAGAAGAAATACTTCTGATCCAGAAAGTGAGCTTAACATCTTTGTGGAAGAGTTTTCATCAACTGACAACACCCATTTTGGGAAAAATTAGCTCACAGCATCACTCAGGTGCAGACTTTAAAACAAGGGCATTTTTTTCTATTGTCTATTTTTTCCCCTTTTTTCCTTTCTTTTTTTAAATTTTTTTTAAATTTATTTTCTGAAAAGGCATTTTCCCTTTGATGGGCCCACCTCCACTGAGATGCCAGCTGGCCAAACACATCTGGGGGCTGTGGCCTGTTTATTCACTGATATGTTAGTGAAAACAGGGCTCTGCAGAGCAGCTTCCACATCTTTGTGTGGGTGCTGAGTCCTAACCAGGGTGGTTGGGACTGATCTTGGCTGCAGGGGTCAGGAAATTGGAACAAGCCCTTGAAAAGCCTGGAAGTAACAAGGCCCTGGGTCATCCAGGCCCAGCAATGCAGCACAGAGGGCAAAAACACAGAGCAACCACTCTGGGAACAAGGAACCAGGGTAAGTGTCACTGGTGCCACCAGCTCAGCAGCACCACGAGGAGGAACTGAGCGAGAAATCCAAAGGAAACACTGTGGGTTCGCTGGCAGCTTGGGAAGCAGACAGCAGAAATAGTCCCTGGTGGGGTGTCAGTACTGATGTCCCCAGAAGGATGACACAGGAGGCAGGAGGGATGGTTCCCAGCCCATGCTGGGTGACAAAGCAGCTGTGGAAGTGGCAGTAGCTGGTGATTTGTTGGATCTTACTGTTTTGAGGTGCAGGTCCTCCTCAGCAATGCTTCACACAGGAGGAGGGGTGTGCTCCCCACTCTGCCTTGGAAATGGGCAAATCGAAGCAGAGAGCTGCAGCAATAGGTGAAAAGAGCCAAGTTTATCCCGTGGCTGATGGGTCAGAGCCCAAGCCTGCAGGCTGTCTCCTTCAGCTCCTTACCTGTTCCTCTGCCCAGCCAGGCACCTGCAAAGGCTGCTTTCCTCCCGTCCCACCTCTCCTTTCACACCCTGCCTTTGCCACCTGTGCCAAACAGGACAGGAGGCAGGTGGCTTGTTAGAAACTCTCCCTGCACCATCCAAACTCGCGAATGTGCAACGTGCACTGCATTTTGATAGATGTCTGGGGACCTGACAGAATTAATTAAAAGAGAAGGAGGCAGGACAAGTACGAAAGGGGCTCGTGAAGAGCAGCAGGCCGGGGCGTGTCAGCAAAGGTTGAGAGAGCTGCAGGAAGAAAGCAGGGGGCTATCAGTGCTCCCACTGCGGTCTTAGCTGGGCACAGACTGGCACTCGGCCTTGGCAGCTGCCAGCACTGTGCGTGTTGCTGCGTGTGATGGCTCACAGATGTTCGGCTAACGAGGGGCTGTGTGTCAGCACTGTGCCCTGGACCGTGCTGGCACTCAGGCAGGAGCATTTGCCAGCAGAGAGCAGCAAACAAACCCCAAGGAACTCAGTTCCCTCCGGCTGAGGGACAAAGTGTGGGGCTGACACTTTGGGTCCTGCCCAGTGGCCTTGGGCTGAGTGTCCCTGCAGAGGGACCTGCTCAGGTGGAGGCATCGGTCCAGGTGTCTTCCTGTGGGAGTTGTTACTCCTCACATCTGCTTGGGGTGGTTTTTAGCTGTTTAAAGTCCTGTCCCAGAGCCAGAAAAGATGAGAGAGGCTTGCAGGTTTTGTTTTAAGGTTGTTTATTATTTTTTATCTCTCGGCTAGCCCTCAGCTTCAGTCGCAGTCTGAGTGCCAGCCGAAACCCTGCAGGAACTGGCCCCGGCTGGGCTGTCTCTTTTGTACCTGTATCACAATCCAACCACTGCCTGAAACATTTTATTATTGTTTGTAATATACCAATCCATTTTTACTAATTTTAACATGACATTTTTTACCTTTACCAATCCCAATGTGCCACCGTCACCAAGAAACATGGAGGAGAGAGCAGAAGAAGGAAAAAGAGTGACCACACCCAAAATCCTACATTTTGGCTCCTCAGTCCTCTTTTAAAAAATCTAAATTCTACATTTTCACCCTGTGATAAATTAAGCTACTAATATGTTTCAAACTGCAGTTTTTTGTAGTTCTTCTCATAACGTTGGTAGTTTTTCCCATGGGCTATAATCAGAAACTGTATTATTTTAGGTGTTCTGCCAGAGTTTGAGACCCTCTTGCTGTGGTCTCTGACCCCCCAGGGCAGCCAGAGGCATGTCCTGGACTCCAACATCTTCCCATGCCTTAAAACAAAGGGTTCTATCAGGAAAAAAAAACCCTTGTTGTGTCCGGGGAGACACAATAAAGATGCTCTTACACCTGCCAGGTTCAGCAGAAAGGAGGAAATGACATAAATTTATTGACATTATCTCATTCTTATACACATCCCAACTCCACAAGGGATTGGAAAGCATGTCACTTCCTTCTCCATCCCACTGGAGAAGAAAGGTGCTCATCAAAGTTGTCATATCACAAAAGGAATGAAAAACAGAAAATACCGTTAAGTAAACATCGGCTACTATTTACATGAATCTGTGTGAAAAGAATCTGACTCCAAGGTTAAAACCAGAAGGCTTACAAAATTCCAGGGCAACACCTTGTATGCAAGTTTAGGCAGAACTCAAAAATCCCCAGTCCCCTCCAGAAAGGGGATCCTTTCGCTGTCTGCCCCTGGCAAGCTGAGACCTCTGCCCCCAGCAGCGAGTGAGGAAGGAGGGCTTGGCCCTCTCTTTGATCCCCTCTCCCAGGGGCTGCGCTGTCCCCAGCACAGAGGGGCTGCTGTTTCTGGGTGGGGAGCTCAGCTCCCAGCTCCACGGGTAGCACAGAGCGTGATTTGCCTTTGGGAACTCCTACCTACCTTCCTCCGATGTTTAGGGCTGCTTGATCTGTGTGGGATTTTTTCATCTCTAGCACTGACAATCCTCTGATACTGCCTGTGCTTTTCTTTGACTCTAACAGAGCCCTGAAGTTGTTTCTTATATCAAACGCTCCCAGTCAATCTGATTTTTAGAAAACACAGCGTGTCTGGGGAGAAACCTGCAGAATATAGAACACATTCCCCATTTGCATCCAAATGTTGAAAAACCCCATCAGTCCTCTATGGCACATCAGATCAGCACTACACCCACCATGAAATATTCATGGCCATTTATTATGATGTTGTTTATTATCCTCATAAAACTTTCCAGCAATCAGTTTCTTTATTTGCTCAGCCTGCAGCGTGGATGGGTGCTTTTGTGTCTCCTTCAGTGCTGCCAGTGTTTGAATTAATCCAGGGTCCCTGCCACTGTAAGAACAACAGCACTGCTATCCCGAGCTCAGTCATTCCCGGGCTGCTTCCCCACTTGTGGCACCAACAGAGCACTAACAGGAGCTGTAGGGTGACCATGACATGCCCTGCCTGTTTTAGGTTGCTGGAATGGAATGAAATTCAACCCAAGATTGACTCCTTGAGCCCAGTGTGACAGCACGGGGGGCAGAGGAATTAAACAGTGCTGCCAGTCCTGCCTGGGTTGGGAGGGCAGTGGGACACAGCACTGGTCTCACCGTCCTTGCATCCTCCATGTGAGGTTAAAAAAGAGAAGGGGAGCTCTCAGCCAGGACAGCTCCTGAAGGTTTTATGGCAACTGCCAGATTAATGTTAATGTAAGCTGCTAAAAGATTTTCAAATGGATTAGTTCTCCATTTCCTCCTTGGCACCCCGAGGGTCTGGTGCAGGAAGAGCAGACCTGAATCACCTCTGCAACCACAAAGCAGAGGCAAGGGCCGGACCTGGAGGGAGTGTGTGAGAAAGAGAGAGATACTTTCTGGAACAGATTCAGTTCCTTTATAGCAGTTCTTTATAGCAGCCCACTTTGTAAGAGTGCCCATTCTGAAAACCTTTTATTCCTCCTGCCAGAGCTTGCGAGCCCTGCCCTTTCCACGAGGAGGGGAGTAAAAAAAAGATCTCGGAGGACAGCGAGAGCAAGAGCTCTCCTTTCACAGGGATTGCCAAGCTGAGTCTCAGCGGAGCGACCTTGACACAACCTCTTGTTTCAAACACACAGCAAACATTTCTGTGTTGAACAAACTGCTGCAAGAGGATTCAGGCTCCTCTCTTGCCAATGCACTGGCACTGCTTTTCCCCAGAGCACAGTGTCTTCCAAAAGCAAACTGCATCAGCCCCGGAAAAATAAATAAATCTACTTCTCACATCATTTCATCTCCTGATAACAGTAATGAACTCAGTCTGTGGCATTACTGGGAATTAATGACTGCCTGCCTCCTGACTCACCAGCTCTTCCCGGGCTATCATAAATTCCCGGGAACCGTTGTGAACCACACATCACCCGGAAAGCTGGAAATAAAGACATTGTCCAGAACCCCGGGGCAAACATGCAGCGTGCCAGTGCCACCTGGAAGCCTGGGAACGGAGACGAGCTCCCGGACAAACACGCTGCTCTGCCCTGATGGCTCACTGGGGGCGAGCACCGGGAGCTGCTTCCTGGGGCTGCCCGCAGGACCCCAACCCTGGTTCTGCGTCACTCCTCCAAAATAATCTGTCTGAAAGCAGCACACAGCACCCTTGGGGAGCCGCTCCTCTGGGTAATTAAACCCACACTGCACGCCATACCGTTAACCTTTTCTCCTGCCTAACTCCTCAGCCTCACGATGCTCTTGTCTGAGAGATTAAAGAGCCTCTCCAAAGCTACCCCCGGACTTCCAGACCATTATCACATCACCTCTAACCTGCTTTTATTAAACTAGAAGAAGATGCTTCATTACTGAAGCCAAGCTCTGCAGCTCGTACCTGCTTGGCTGTTAGAAACCATCGTGTCCCCCACGCCAGGCCTCTTGGACTTTCTGCCTTTCAGACCACACAGCTTTCAGGAGGGAGAAGAAGAGCTGGTAAAATTGGCATGTCTATATATTTATTTAAATATTGAGATTTCCCGCTCTCCCAGTTGCAAATGTAAATTTGTGTGTAACTAGCTCCAGTAATTAGGGTTAATGACTACAGAGCATTTGGAAATTGTGCAATTTGTGAAGTCCTCCATCGGAAAGGACTGATGAGGTTTGCTTTCTCTTTTGAAAAACACAAATTTCTGTCATCAGCTGTTCGTTGGACATGTCTGTCTGGGCTGCTTGTCTCAAGAAATTTAACTAAATTAACAGATTTAGTTATCATGTATTAATTACAGGCCACAGCCAGATTTCTGTGAGTTCCAGCATTCCACTGGCAGAACAGATCGAGGTATGGCCGAGAGTGGCATATGTTTTAATTTGGAGGCAATACAGCTGGAACATCAAACCAAAAGGCCGAGCAGCTCCACGCCAGCCCATAGCTGAATTCATTTACTGCTGGGTCTCACTTTTGCTGGAGTCATCCATCCACACCTTATTCTCCAAGGACAATTGCTGTGCAGAGCGGGCCAGCGCAGGAGAGAGATTTGTCTCCTGACAGATCATCCCCAGGGAGAACCAGCACAACGCTCCAGGGCCTTGGAGAAGATGAGGCCTGAAAAATAATCCCGCACTACAAATGTGTTCTTCTTCCCCTCCGCAGGCACCAGCCCTGCCCTTGGGGCTCTCAGGGCAGAGCTGGGCTCACAGGGGCTCCCAGACCAGCGTCCATCCCTCTGTGGGAACTGGGTCGTGGATGTTGATTAGCCCAGTGGCTGTAGTTGAGTCCCTCCAGGTCTTTAATTAAGGCAGCTTGGGCTTCTCAAGCAGTGGGGTGTGAAAGCAGCACCTCATAAAAACATCCCAGTCCCAATAACACTTCTAAATCAGCTTCCTGGGATGCTGCTGTAACAAGCCCCCTGGAGAAACCGTGGCAGCAAAGGGAAAGTTTTATTTGCCCTTAATTATGAGCTCTGGCACAACCCTCTGCATCTTGTTCTCTGGAAAACAGCAAGGAGGAGCACTCCAGCTCTGCATCACCTCCCCCAGCAGCTCCCCACTGCTCCCACACCTTGCCACACACCAGTGCAGACACTGCAACAACTGCAGCCCACTTCTAACTCTCCAAAGACCCAGAAATCAACAGTTTCAGCTCTTTCCTCTGCTCTTTTTCTGGTGGTGACCCGTGTACAATTGACTGAAGGCTTCTGACAGGCAACTGCTCCCAGGTTCCGTGCTGCAACCTTGAGGAAAGTCCCACAGGTCAGCAGGCCACAGACTAAGAGCTGCTGAGGTGAGCAAGTCCCTAGAGGGAGAACCTCGTGATTAAGAGCTCTTTAACCCAACTGAACCCCTGCAGGATCAAAGGCAGCAGCTGGGAGGCTGGATATGTTCAGGAAGACATGGTTAATTGTGGGAGCAATTAGCCTCTGCAAGAATTCACCAGGTACACGATGGATTCTCCATGCCTGGAAGTGTTTAAACCCCAGTGGAGATCTTTTGGAGAGATAAGCTCATGTTCGACCAGGGCGGACAAGCTTAATACAGGAATAGCCAATTTTATGCAAGAAGAGATGAACAGAATGGTCTTTTGAGCTGGAAAAATCTCTAAAATCTATGACACTATTAATAGAGAGTGAGCCATTTCTAGTGGGTTTGACAGCTAGATGACAAATCTGTGTTAAATTCCACAGGATCCAAAGAAACTACTCAGCCTCGTTTTCTGATATCCTCCAAGGGGTTTCCCAGTGGGGGATTTTAGCTTTCCATTTTTTAGCTTTAGAATAATCTTCCGAATTGCAAAACTTCTCAACCTCCCCTCCTCTCACCTCCCCCTGCTCCTCCATCCTCTCCTCTGTCTCGGGGAGTACGTGCCAAGCCGCGCGTGGGCGAGCCCCTGGGAGAGGCAGCGGCAGAGCCATCCCACGTGCGTGAGGAACAGAGCGCTGGGCAGAAGCAGGAGAAGCCAAACTTTGCACTTTCCCAGCCCAGAGTGATCTCAGAGCCCGGGCATCACCCTCCTTGCCAACCCTGGAGAAGCCCCAGGGCACAGGGAGGGAGCGGCTGCACCCGTTCTGCTGCTCCCGGAATAGTTTGGGTTATCAATATTTCCCTTTTAACTCTGCTGTGGAGCCCGATCTTCCCAAACCCATCAGGGCACAGCAGCTGTGGCTGGGGCTGTCTCGTCCCCCTCCGATAACAGCAGCAGCCGTGAGGCTCATGGCATTCTAAAAATGATTAAGAATTAATAACTGCTTCCAGGACCAATTGTTCCAGCCAGGGCTGCTGAGTTTGGTGTTTTATATGTGTGTTTTGAAAAAGATGGCAGATAATTGAAGATGCAGCATGACTCCCAATCAGTCACCACCCTCAGTGGGCTTCCATCCCCACCAAAACAGAAACCTCTCACTTAGACATGCTGCACTCTCCTTCCCAACCTTCCTCTGCTGTGCTTGCTGAGGAGGGAGACTCTACAGGAAAGCCTCAAGGACAAGTTTTGACCCTCTCCAGCAGTTTCTTGAACTCGGGAGCTCCTGAGCAAGATCAAGGAGGAAAAAAACCAAGGGTCAATTGAAAGTGGAAGAAATGAATGAAAAGGTGGCCAGCTCCACCAATAATAACAAAAAGAAAATGATCAATATTTAGGCCATTAAATGTAAAAGCAGTCAGCCTCTGAATTTTGGTGGCACTTCCTGACATGACAACAGGACCCTGTACTGGGAAAATCTGCTCTCCTTTGAGGCTGCTGGTCCCTCAGAGAGCAAAGAGGTTAATGAAAGAGAGGTAGAAAAGATTGCACTGTTTTCTGCACTTCCTTATAATTTAAGTCTGTGCTAAGTACTGCATTCTTCCAGAAATCCCAAGTGGAAGAAGTAAAATAACAACCACTTGAAGGATTTAACCCAGAAATCCCCAACTGAACTCTTATTTATAACAGGAAGTTTGTATAAACCCGTGGAAAGCCCTGAAAAAAAATACCTAAGCAGCAGCCACTGCTGAAACTTCTGGAAGGGGAGTAATTTGTGGAAGAACCCAAGACTTAAACAGCCCTTTTGAAGGTGACAGTCCCTCTCCTCACAAAGGGGCTTGTGATCCTTCTCTGTGCACGATTCCCTGTGCAACACAGCAGGGGTGGTGGGAAAGGGGGCTGGTGGCCCGGAGCTGGGTTTCAAAAGCCAGGGAAGATCCAGCCCTTGGATCCTGCGGATCCTGCCCGTGCTGAGTTACGCCAGCCTGGCTCAGGACGGGGAGGGCGGTGACGGATGCTGAGCCAGGGAGCAGGATCAGCCCAGGAAGGGCAGGAAGGCAGCCCAGCAGCGAGCCCGTGACAGCAAAGATCACGGAGAGTGGGGTGGCTTTGGGCCCTGCTGAGCTGGGTGGGAACGGGCGCCCTGGGAATGCAGGAGCGAGCAGCCAAGTCCACAGGGCACATCGGGGCACATCAGCTGGAACGTTGCTTCAGTGGCCATTAAATATTATTTATCTCTTTTTTTTTGGTGTTTTTTATGGCTGTTTCTTGATCTTAAAAAGTCCCGAGCCNTTGCATTTCATCTCTCAATGTGGGCAGCGTTCTCCGATGACACGGCTCAAACATAGAGTTCTGTGCTTTAGTCTCGAGTTCCGAACTGTCTGGCAGGGCTCCAGACCCCCCTGTACAGTCCAAGGAGTATTCTGGGCTGCCACAATTAAAGTCACCCCCTAACATTCCCACATGTGTCTTGAGGCAACTTGTGGGGCAGCCCAAGGTGAGAGAGGCTGGGGAGGTGACCTCCTGCCACAAGAAGACCCTCCAGCACTGCAGATCACCCCACGGCTTCCTTGCCTGTCTGTGGTTGCCTTCTTTGTGCAGATACCACCCAGAGGGTCGACCTGTCACTCTCCATCTCCTCTCCCTCCCCAACCCTCTGCAGCTGGCAAACGATGGAGCTGCCAGGCAGAAGCTTGCTCTGCCCATGAGCAAAGCCAGCAGTGCTCTGGAAACTTTGTCTCCCCTCCTCAGGAGATGTGTTTTGTCAGTGTAGTGACACGGCGGGGCCAGAGCTTCTCTCTGTTATTCCGTGGGATCTGTTCCTGCCCCAAGAAAGAGCAGAGGGGAGAGATGAACATCAAGACACAGCAGTGCAGGAGTGAGGAAGCCGCATGCACACAGGGCTCCCGGAGAGGCTGTCATGCTCAAACCCCAGCTAAGATACTGGCTTGTCCCTTGTCGACACACTGTCCCCTCTTGTCACCTGCTGTCCTGGCCCTGGCAGCCCTGTGAGATGCCTCTCCCAGGTTCTAAGTGACACAAACACCCTGGCTGTTCCCTGGAAATGCCGAGCTCGTCCAACAAACCCTGGCTGGGCTCCTGGCTTTGCCCACAAAGAAAGTGGCTGATACTCACAGAGCTGCTCTCAGGCAGCAAAGCTTTTTCGTTTGGTTGGTTTTTCCTTCTCTTTTTTATTGGAGTCTTGGTTCTTAGCTGGTTCTGAGCACAACCAAGAGCCTGCAGGAGGGGCCAGGCTGCAGTGGGTACCCATCAGCACAGCCTTGCTGATTCAGAGTGACCAAGCATCTGATAGGAATCCTCCCAAATCAGCAGCGTGTGCTTGGTGACTACTGGCACTGCAGAAGTGGAAACCACACAGAAAGACCCTACAGATCTGATTTCTCATCCCTCTCCACACAGCTTGAGCCCTGGAGCCACAGTGACGGGCAGCTTTGCCCACCACTCCCAGCCACACCGAGGATGAGGGTAGGGAAAGGCAGATGCTGTGCCATCGCCCTCTGTCCTGGCAGGAGCACAGCACCCTGTTTCAGAGACAGCAAGAGATCCGGGATCCTTCAGGTCACTCTGGAAGTGGCACTTGCCTCCAGCTCAGCTGGTCCCTGCTGCCTCAGTGATGGAGCACTGCAAGGATTGCAGGGCACTTTCCCCTTAACAACCCAGATCTTCCTGTTCAGCTTCTCATGCTTTTTTGGAAGCTGTTCTGCCTTTGCCCAAATTGAATTATAAAGGCACCAACACCACCACCAAAAAAAAAAAAAAACCAGGTTCCTCTAGAGCTCTTAAACAATGTTCCTGGTCCAACAGAGATTTACTTTCTCCAGAAAAGGCTGTGGGAAACATTGCTGTTCCATGTCCATCTGTCTGCTCTCCCTCTTGTCCATTAGCTGTGAACAGCTTGCAAGAGAAAACATGCCTGGAAGCTGAGCTGTGCTCCTGACTTGTGGCTGGGAGACACCTGTAAATCAGGGCTTTGCACGGCAGATCCTTCTGGCCCTTCTTCTTCTCTCACAGGAGCAGCTGAGGGGTTGGTGGAGCTTTAAAGCCAGTGGACAGTAAATCCACATGGCACTCACGCCGTTGTGAGAAGATTCATGGCTGTGTTCTCTGAAGGTCAGCTTCGTCTGCTGCAGGCAATTAGGGATAATCCATGGCCCCTGCTGCCGCACCGGCCCTGGCCGTATGCTCCTTGTCAGCACCAGGCCATTGGTCAAATAAAAGTCACAACTGGTCAGCGTCCTGGAGAAATGCTGTGGGAAGAGCAGGAGGAGGCACAGAGCTCTTCATCTCATGATGGGCTCCCAGGGATCTTGCTTCTCTGAAAAAGCTGAGGACTGGCAGCACCTCTCAGCTTCTGTCCCAGCGCTGTCCCCGCAGAGCTCACGGGGCTCCCTCCAGCACCCACAGCCCTTTGCTCTCTCCATCACTCTCTCACAACCACATCTCCTTCATCCTTGAGTGCAGCATCACCAGCTCACCTTCCCTGCCCTGCCCTGCCCTGGTGCCTTCCTCAGGGGAAGGACTCCTCCTTCCTGCCCTGGTCTCCCTCTGCATCTGCTTTCCTGAGTATTTCTCTGTTTGCAGGCAGAGGTGGGAGTAGACCTGAATGTTGTGCTAGATGAATTATTAGACAGCACAGAGAATTGCACCACGTGCAATTCCCTCCTTTGCATGCAGGAGTTGGAAGACCTCGGGGTTTGGGGATGGCAGGAGGTAAAGAAAGGCTGTTCTGGAGTGGAGACACAGGGCAGGGAGAGGTCCCAGGTGCCTGACAGATCCCAGTGCCACACTGAGTACGCTAAAAGCTGCATTCAGGAAATAACTTTGAGATCTGAGCCTGAAAGGTTTGACTTAAAGTTATTTTCTCATGGTGGCTCACTTGGTGACATCTCTAAGTATGGTCTCTGCAGTCTGCAGAGGGGCCCTTGGGACCCCACATCATTTATGCCACTGAAACCATTATCAGAGACAAGGCTACAACCCTGACCTGCTGACCCACAGTGGGGACCAGAGCCTGAGAGTGCCCTTCCAGTGGATTTGGGTTCTGGGACTGCAAAAATTAGCACAAACCAGCATATCCTGCAAATGAAGCTCGCATTAGATTTACCAGAGCTTTCCTTAGGAAAGCAACCCCAGGTGATGCAGGCAGTTTTTCACCGGGGGCTGGAAGCCAGGCCAGTGCAGGGGCAGTGGTAATGAGGCCCCTGCTGGAGTGGCTGGCAGCAGGGGGAAGGATGAAGGGATGGGAAATGCGGTGACTTCGGCCATGCCCCGGGAGCTGTGCAGCCAGCACGGTCCCTCCTCGCAGGCCCAGCAGGGAGAGGAGCTGGGGCATGTTCTCCCTCCGAACTGTCTCTGTGGGAGGAGGAGCTGGATGAGTTTCGAGCCTGCCTGGCCCTGTCTCTCCCTGTTTGTCTGCTTTGTTTTTGAGCAGCCCTCGAGGCTGTGTTTTGGAGAGAGGGTTTCATCAGGCAAAGGAAAGGTACAAAGATGAGTTAATGAGAACGATTATTCAGTGACAGCTGCTGCCACTCACCTCCTAACGAGTGTAAGGTACAGCCTTGCAGAAACAAGGCTTTCTCTAATGATTATGTTCAGGAGATTAATTTAGGAAAGTCTGCTTAAGACCTGTGGTGATCTTATTTGAAATCCAGTCAATGAACAGGCAAGTGTAGGGGGAAAACATACCTTGTTTAAAGTTCAATTGCTGGGAGCAGCGGGACCCTGGGGCTGGGCTGGGGCAGAGCAGAGACTGCAGTCCTTGCTCTGCTGTCCCTGGGGATGTGCAGCCACGGGGGATGGCCCACCCGGGGCTCAGCAAGGCACAGGCTGGCTGCAGAAGCATTTTATTCCCTGATTGTGTGCCTGCAGCCCACAAATCAAACCCTCTGTCTCAAGCCCAGGGCTGGGGAAGGGCTGGACCACGAGCTCTTGCAGGGAACACTGGCCCTGCTTGCCACTGACTCCTCTCTGCAACCACGGCCAGGTCTGCCAGTGGTTATCCCTGTGCCCAGCCTCAGAACTGCCCATCACGGGCCTCTCCACACAGGCACGAGATGCCCAAGCTTGGCACATGACACCTGCCATTTAATGTCCCCATCAAGCCACAGAGAAACCAAATGGACTGGAAAACTGGCCCGGGATCAGTGCTTCCCTTCCAAACTGGCACCCACAGAACGCAGGACTCCTCTCCGTTTTCAGCCTGGCATCCCCCCCAGCCTCCTGCCCAGCTGGCCGTGCCCAGGACAGCAGCACTGCCAGGGGCTGTTGCCTCTCTGCCCGTGCTGCAGGTGGTGGGACGGGGTGTCCCTGCTGTCCCAGGCCTGGCACAGCTGACAGAGGGACAGTGCCCCAGCACAGGCACAGAGCTCAGCTCCTTTGGCGCTGGCATCACAGCCCTGCCACGGCTCAGACAGATGGTGAGCCAGCCCAGCTCCATCTCCTGGGGCTGTTTGGCCACTACAGAGAGCTGCTCAGGCCAACCCGAATTTGGCTGGCCGGTGTCCATACCCCAAATGCAAATATTTGGGCAGGAGTGGCTGTGAGCCCAGTGGGTGAGACTCTGTGTTCCCACCGAGGCCAGGGAGGGACGTCTGCCCCACAGCAGCTCCTGGGATTTCCTCACCTGGAAACACCAAATCTGATGCGCAGGAGCCTTCAGGAGCTCCTCCAAAAGTTGCGTTTTGGGTATCCACACTTTCTGCCAGGGCTGGCCTTGCTCCCAGGGCAGTGTCCCAAAGTACTGGCCATAGAAATCTGCATTTCCCCTTCTGGTCTCCCTTTGAAACATTCTCACTGATTTGTGTCTGTTCCACCTCAGCTGCCCCCGCAGACCCCTGAGCTCCAGGGCCCCGCTGTGGTCTGTAGGGAGCAGCCAGTCCCAGTCAGCCCCTGGCTGCTTTCACTGTGGGTATTTTCTGGTGTTTTCTACAGTGACGTCTTTCAATTCAACCCCTTCAGCGCCTCCTTCACACCCTCTTTTAAATCTGGCAGGTCCACGGATGGAGGAACATATGGAGGCTCTTGGAAGGGCTGCAGGGATTTTACTGCTGCCTTCAGTTCCCGAGGCCTAGAAACCAAAACCAGTCTTCCCCTACACAAATCTGTAATATTCTTTGCACACAGCCAGTGCCTGTGGCAGTAAAACTCCCATCACTAATCCATACTACTCCCCTTCCTAGAGAAAAGAAAGGAGTGGGGTTACCATGCTCTCAAGGGATGCTGAAACCATTGTGGTCTTCTCTATATACCCAAAAGAAACCTTTATCAGCCTGTGTTTGGGGCCAGAGGTCTGCGAAAAGCAGTGCTCTTAAAAATGAAATAAGAAGCCTTGAAGAATTTTTATTTGCTATCTCTGCTCACAGGCAATTGGAGGAGCAGGACATGAGGTCTGGTTTTATGTGGAGGCCTTTCCTTCCTTTTCCTTCTTTCTTTCTTTCTTTCTTTCTTTCTTTCTTTCTTTCTTTCTTTCTTTCTTTCTTTCTTTCTTTCTTTCTTTCTTTCTTTCTTTCTTTCTTTCTTTCTTTCTTTCTTTCTTTCTTTCTTTCTTTCTTTCTCTTTCTTTCTTTCTCTTTCCTTCTCTCTTTCTTCCTTCCTTTCTCTTTCTTCCTTCCTTCCTTTCTCTCTCTCTCTCTTTCTCTCTTTCTCACTTCCTTTCTCCTTATTTCTCCTTCTCAGTTTGTTTTAATTGCAGACCTCTTGTACCACAGAAATGTGCCTTGCATGAGAACTAAAGACAGAAAGAACACTCACTCCATAAAAAGTCCAATCAATACTGCAGGGCAGCCGGAGCCAAAAACATGTCAAAAGTGAGCTGGGAGTTAAAAGAAAGTAACAGATGTCATTCAAAACCCCAAGGCGTGACAAAGGGCTGAATCATGCCCTGCCTGGCTGAGCAGCCCTGGCAGGGTGGGAGCTGTGAGACCAGGGAACCCCTCGGCTTTGGACATCAGGTGGAGGAGTGGGAGAGCAATGGAAAACCACAGGAGCAACGGGAGGAAGAAAGCAGGAGAAGCAGGAGGGACGAGATGCCAAGGGCACAAGAGTCTCTGGCACATGGAAGTGGGGGACAGCAGGGATGTGCAGGGACCACGGGGAGCAAGGAGAGACCACCCCGTGCTGGAGCGGGAGAGTGGCCACCGTGTGGGGGATGGCAGGAGCCCACCCGAAAGGGGAGAGCTGAAGGATTTATGAGCACAGCCGTAATGAGAGCCAGTTATCCGTGACCATCCTAAACCTTGCCAGAGAGAGGATGAGAGGGATGTCTCCAGCAGACAGGATGGAAGATTTAACGCCGCCGTTCCGCAGCGTAACCACCAAACGAGCCCCCTGTGCTGGAGGCTGCTCCGTGGGAAGGGGACTGCCTGTGCTCCCAGGGCTGGATAGGGCTGAGCCACGCCTCAGAGAGGAGGGAGGGAGGTTATAATAT